>BROE01000028.1:465443-467943 GCA_036571765.1 Plecoglossus altivelis
TCTCCCTCTGTCCCCCCTCCCTCTCTCCCTTTGTCTCCCCTCCCTCTGTCCCTCTCTCCCTCTGTTCCCCCTCCCTCTCTCCCTCTGTCCCCCCTCCCTCTCTCCCTTTGTCTCCCCTCCCTCTGTCCCTCTCTCCCTCTGTTCCCCCTCCCTCTCTCCCTCTGTCCCCCCTCCCTCTCTCCCTTTGTCTCCCCTCCCTCTGTCCCTCTCTCCCTCTGTTCCCCCTCCCTCTCTCCCTCTGTCCCCCCTCCCTCTCTCCCTTTGTCTCCCCTCCCTCTGTCCCTCTCTCCCTCTGTTCCCCCTCCCTCTCTCCCTCTGTCCCCCCTCCCTCTCTCCCTTTGTCTCCCCTCCCTCTGTCCCTCTCTCCCTCTGTTCCCCCTCCCTCTCTCCCTCTGTCCCCCCTCCCTCTCTCCCTCTGTCCCCTCCCTCTCTTCCTCTGTCCCCCCTCCCTCTCTCCCTCCGTCCCTCTCTTCCTTCTGGGGGCAGTGAGAAGGGTAGCCTGGAGCGGAGGCTGGCTGAGCTGCTACGGGATGCGGAGGCGCGGGGAGCAGAGCTAGAGGAGGTGCGAGGAGCAGCCCTGGAGCTCCAGAGAGAGAGAGACCTTCTGAGACAGCAAAGGGAGGACCTGGAGGAGGAGTTGGAACTCCAGCGTAGCCAGGCCCAGAGAAGGTAGTGTCTGGGGGGAGGAGGGGAGAGGAAGGGGGAGGAGGAGGGGGGAGGAGAGGGTAGCGTCCAGGGGGAGGAGAGGGTAGCGTCCAGGGGGGAGGAAGGGGGAGGAGAGGGTAGCGTTCTGGGGAAGGAAAGTGGGAATATACCATATTCTAGTCCTAGCCCTAGTCCTAGCTGTAATCCCCAACCGCATTCTTCTTACCCCACCTCTCTCACCCCTCCTCACCCCTCCTCACCCCTCCTCTCTCCAGAGTGTTTATTTAGCGTTCAGATCAGGACCACATGTCATTTTCAGCACTGCTCTGCTCCCAGATGACACTGCATGAAAATAGAAATGATTTACATGACGGAGCTGGCAGTGCTGACAAAGAGAGAGAGAGAGAGGCTGCTCCCTGCTGCCTCCCAGCTGAGGCTGCCTCAAGGCCCAGGGAGAGGCTCCGAGGCTGAACCTGTGCGTGTGCGTGTGCGTTTGTGTGTGTGTGCGGGTGTGTGTGTGTGCGTGTGTTTGTGCGTGCGTGTGTGTATGTGTGCGTGTGTGTGTGTGCATGTGTGTGTGCGTGTGTGTGTGTGTGCGTGTGTGTGTGTGTGTGTGCGTGTGTGTGTGTGTGCGTGTGTCTGTGTGTATGTGTGCGTGTGCGTGTGTGCGTGCGTGCGTGTGTGTGTATGTGTGTGTGTGTGTGTGTGTGTATGTATGTGTGTATGTGCGTGTGTGTGTGTGTGTGTGCGTGCGTGTGTGTGTGTGTGTAGCCAAAAGAGCCTGGAGCTGCTAGAGGAGCAGCACTCGGAGCTCAGGAGAGACATGGTGACCCTGCGGGAGACTCTGGGTCATGTGACTCTGCAGAAAGAGGTCCTACAGGACGACAAGAACAGCCTCACCCTGGCCCTCAGCAAGGTGCTGCTCTCCTCCTCCTTCCCTGCTCCTTCTCCTTCCCTGCTCCTCCTCCTTCCCTGCTCCTACTCCTTTCCTGCTCCTCACTACACCTCCTCATATCACACTCCTCTCCCTCACCACACACATACACACACTCACTGACTCACACACACACACACACATACATACACACACACACACACACTCAACCTCCTCCTGGCCCCGTGGTGTGTCTACTGTGTCCCGCAGGTGGAGTCCCAGAATGCCGAGCGAGAGCTGGGTGTGGCCAGGCTGCAGAGTCAGGAGGCCGGACTGAGGGATTCCCTGTCCAAGATGGCCGCCCTCAGCGAGGGCCTGGCCAGCGACAAGGTGGAGCTCAACCGCCTCCTGCTGCAGGTGAGACGGGAGAGGAGGTGAGAGGAGGAGAGAGGAGAGGGGGGCAGGGGAGGGAGAGGAGGTGAGAGGAGGAGAGAGGAGAGGAGGGCAGGGGAGGGAGAGGAGAGGAGGGCAGGGGAAGGGAGGGACAGGAGGTGAGAGGAGAAGAGAGGAGGTGAGAGCAGGGCAGGGGAAAGGATGGAGAGAAGGAGAGGAGGGGAGGGGAGAGGGGGAGGGATGATGGGGGGGAGGGGGGGGTAGAGTAGGGAGGGAGAGTAACCCAGTCATGTGCTCTTTGTCCAGGCTGAAGGGGAAAAGGCGGAGCTTGGCGAGCGATGCAGGGAGGCGGAGCTAGAGCGGGCGTCGGCCAGGGAGGCAGGACTGCGTCTGCAGCAGGAGCTTGATGATGTAAGGGTGGAGTGGCGTGCGCTGGAGGGTTCCCACGGCAACCTGTTGCAGGAGCGCCAGAGACTGCAGGAGGAGCTGCTGCTCCTGCAGAGAGAGCATGCTCAGACCCTGGAGCAGCACGCGCAGGTCAGCACCTCCCCTCTCCTCCCCTCCTCTCCTCTCACCTCCTCTCACCTC
>BROE01000028.1:472943-492478 GCA_036571765.1 Plecoglossus altivelis
ATCTCCCCCTCCCCTCGCCCTCCCCCTCTCCCTCATTCCTCCTCTCCCTCATCCTCCTCTCCCTCATCCACCTCTCCCTCCCCCCTCTCCCAATCCACCTCTCCCTCCTCTCTCCTCATCCCCCTCTCCCTCATCCCCCTCTCCTTCTCCCCTCTCCCTCATTCCAAAAAAAAAAAAAACCTACTCCCTCCCTCTCCCTCGTCCTCCTTCTTCCCTCCCCTCTCCCCTCATCCCCTCACCCTCATCTCTCCATCATCCCCCCTCCTCCCCCCGCCCTCCCTCATCCCTCTCACCCTCATCTCTCCATCGTCCCCTTCCCCTCTCCCTCCCCCCTCTCCCTCATCCTCCTCTCCCTCATCTCCCTCTCCCTCATCCCCACCTCTCCCTCCCCCTCTCCCTCATCCACCTCTCCCTCCCCTCTTCCCTCAGGCCCCCTCTCCCTCATCCCCCTCACCCTCATCTCTCCATCATCCCCCTCTCCCTCCCCCCCCCTCCCTCAGCCCTCTCACCCTCATCTCTCCATCATCCCTCCTTCCCCTCTCCCTCCCCCCCCCTCTCCCTCATCCTCCTCTCCCTCATCCCCCTCTCCCTCATCCTCCTCTCCCTCATCCTCCTCGCCTCCTCCCCCTCCTCCCTCATTCCCCTCTCCCTCATCCTCCTCTCCCTCATCCCCCTCTCCCTCAATCCTCCTCTCCTCATCCCCCTCTCCTCATCCCCCTTCCCCTTTCCATCCTCCCCTCTCAACCTTCATCCTACCTCTCCCTCATCCTCCTCTCCCTCCCCCTCTCCAGGTCTCATCTCCAGTCTGCAGGGGGAGCTGAGGTCTTTACGCTGTGTGTTTGAGGAGAGTCTGAGCTCCCAGGAGAGAGAGCAGCGAGGCCTGGCAGAGCAGCTCAGAGAGACCAGCCAGCAGAGAGACCAGGCTCATCAGGAGGTGCTGCTCTCTCAAGCCATGCACACACCCATGCATACACGCCAACCACACCAATGCAGGGCACACACCACACACACATACGAGCACGATACACCACACACATAGCACACACACACACATACGCACATACGCACACACATACGCACACACACACACACACACACAAACATACAATATACACACACACGCACGCACGCATGCATGCACACAACCACACACACATGCACACACAGATACACACACACATACACACATACATATAACACACACACACACATACATACATATACACACACCACACCACACAACATGCATTAGGCACACACACCACACACATGTTCGTTATGTTCCATATATGTTCTATGTTTGCACTTCCTGCCACAGTAAATTCTTGCTTGTATATCTTGCCTGGGGCGAATAAACTTGATTCAGATTCTGATATACCACACACACCCACGCACACACACACACACACAAAACACATCACACACACACACCACACATCCACACACACACACACACATTCCACACACACACATCACACCAATGCACAACACACACACATGGCACACGCACACACACACACACACACTCTCTCGTTAGTTTGACAAGAAGGATTTCTGAACGTGTATTCAGTTGTGGGTGGGCTGTGTTCAGGGAGGGGAGGAGCGAGGGGGGGGGGGGGGGGGGGCGGCATACGGGTGCGGATCAAGATTATCATGGTCAGGGAACTAACCATGGCTGTTTTTTTTGGTTGCGTTGATGTCTGGGTGTGGGCGGGGGTGAGGTGGTGGTGGTGGGGGGTGTAGTGGGGGGGGGTTTTAGGTGGGGGGGTTGTAGGTGGAGGTTTTGGTGGTGGTGGGGGGGTGTAGGTGGGGTTGGTAGTTGGTACCAATTAGCTACAGCTGTGCAGGAGTGATTTTCTGAAGCCGCTGTTGATGTTGGCCAAGACAGCAACAATTTACTAGCTTCAGCACAACACCAGGTACACACACACTCCTCTCGCACAACACAGTACACACACAAGTACACACAAACAAGTACACACAAACAAGTACACACAAACAAGTACACACAAACAAGTACACACACAATCGCTCACACACACACACTCCTTCAGCACAACACCAGGTACACACACACTCCTTCAGCACAACACCAGGTACACACACACACATGTAGACACACTGTATGCACACACATGCACACTCCTTCAGCACAACACCAGGTACACACACACTCCTTCAGCACAACACCAGGTACACACACACACACACATGCACACTCCTTCAGCATAACACCAGGTACACACACACTCCTTCAGCACAACACCAGGTACACACACACTCCTTCAGCACAACACCACACTCCTTCAGCACAACACCAGGTACACACACACTCCTTCAGCACAACACCAGGTACACACACACACACACACTCCTTCAACACAACACCAGGTACACACACATGCACACACACACACACTCCTTCAGCACAACACCAGGTACACACACACACACACTCCTTTAGCACAACATCAGGTACACACACACACACACACTTCTTCAGCACAACACCAGGTACACACACACACACACACACACTCCTCCAGCACAACACAAGGTACACACACACACACACTTCATCAACACAACACCAGGTACACACACACACACTTCTTCAGCACAACACCAGGTACACACACACTTCCTCAGCACAACATCAGGTACACACACACACACACTTATTCAGCACAACACCAGGTACACACACAGCATAGCAGTTAGCTGTTGGTACAGCAACAGGGCTAATATGGCAGTTAGCTTTTGGTATAGTAACAGGGCTAATATAGCAGTTAGCTGTTGGTATAGTAACAGGGCTAATATAGCAGTTAGCTGTTGGTATAGTAACAGGGCAGCAGTTAGCTTGTAGCTTGGTGTGTTTTCATGATCTGTTCTTTCGGCTGAGCTCTTCGTCAGGCTCAGTAGAAGAGTCTCACGGCTCTGATTGGTCTCTGTCCAGGAAGTTGTACATCTCCAGTGTCTCTAGCCAGGACCTCCCAGGTTGATTACATTCCGGAACCTTCCGCCACCTGAAAGTTCTCCTCAGATAGTCTACAATCAAACAGAGAAGTTTAGAAAGGGGCTCTCTCTCCTACCCTCCTTCCTCTCCTCTCCCCCTGCTTCTCCCTCCCTTCCTCTCCTCTCCCCCTGCTCTCCCTCCCTTCCTCTCCTCTCCCCCTGCTTCCCCTCCCTTCCTCTCCTCCCCCCCTGCTCTCCCTCCCTTCCTCTCCCCCTGCTCTCACTCCCTTCCTCTCCTCTCCCCCCTGCTCTCCCTCCCTTCCTCTCCTCTCCCCCCAGGTCTCCCTCCCTTCCTCTCCTCTCCCCCTGCTGTCCCTCCCTCCCTCTCTGGTGTCTACTCCAGCATGACCTCAGAGTTATCTGAGGAGGGTTGGAGGAAGGCAGAGAAGGCAGGCTGTCTCAGGGGGGTGGGAGAGGGGGTGGGGAGGGAGGGGGTGAGGGGGGGCGCGAGGCGGCATACGCTGTCAACCTTGGCGTCCTCCCTCCCTCCCCTCCCCTCCCCCTTGTTTGATGATGTGACTAATCCCAGCTCAGGTTCTCATGTCAGAGAGACACAGAGCAGGAAAGCTAGACAGACCAAGGGGGTTGTAGGGAGGGGAGAGGGAGGGAGGGAGGGAGGAGGTGTGACAGAACGGGGGAGGTAGTGATTGAGGGAGGGAGAGGCGCTGGGGAAGTGAAGGAGGGTGAGAGAGCGACCTTGGTAATATGAAATCAAAGTTGGAGTTAACCCCTAGAGTAAATAAGCCAGAGGGAGGGTGTTTATTTCTCCCAGTGGCTCCACTGGGACAGGACAGCTCCTCTCTCTGTCTCTGGTTCCCTCCCTCCCCCAAGCTCCCTGGGGGCCTCCCCACGTCCTGCTGGCTCCTCTCCATGAAAAGTGCATACCTAGGGGTTAGTGAAATGCAGCCCTCCTGCCCGAACGTTGCTTTGATGAACAAGCTAGCTCCCACAGGACATAAGGAAGGATTACGTAAGATGAACATATATATTGTGTAGCTGTATAGAGCTGGAAGTCGATGACAGAGGGAGGGTTATCTTATGACGTTTTTTGGGCAGACATAACAGTGAACAGTCAATATGAGAGGGTTAAGTACATCGTTAGCGTGTGTTGGGCTTGATAGGAAGGATCGATAGCGCTCGTGTCGGCGTATCATGCTTCTCATCGCTTTTCTCGGGGCTCTACAATACGCCACGTACTATGGCGACTGTGCTCTTATTCTCGATACTGTCATGCTCTGTGCGCATGAAAAATGACCGCGTCACACGCCTAACGCGTAGTCAACGTTTTGGGCTGCACACCTACTCTAGAGCCGGCGCCTTAGTATGCAGTCACTACTTCTTGCTCGATGCACATCAATACGTCCACACAGCGTGCTTAGCTCAACTGCCTTTCCCCCACTACACTCCCTGGCCTCTCCCCCCCTCGACACACTCCTTCTTCTCCCACACCCCCATCACCTACGACCTCCCCCACAGGCACTCTGACTAGTTCCATGTCACAGGCGCAATTGACTCACTAACGTCCACTTCCTACGTTTCCTTCTATCGATGTAAATACATAAGGGGTTAGTATGATCACTTCTTGCAAAATACGTAAGGGGATTCAGTAATGACGTTCTTTTGATGAAAATAACATAAGGGGTTAGTATGACGCTTTTTTGATTAAAATACATAAGGGTTTTAGTATGACGTTTTTTGGGTGGCCTCACAAGCGTGTCACTCCCTTCCTCCCCGCCACACACTCCGTTCCTCCCCCCACACACACTCTGTCCCCCACACACACTCCTGCCTCCCCTAACACACTCTCTTCCTCCCCCCACACTCTCCTGGCCTCCCACTCCATACACACCTCCCTGCTCTCCCCCTCACACACTCCCTTCCTCCTCCCCACACACTCTGTTCCTCCCCCCCACACACACTCCTTTCCTCCCCCCCACACACACTCCCTGCCTCCCCCTACATACTCCCTGTCTCCCCCTCACATACTCCCTTCCTCCCCCCCACACACACTCCCTGCTCTCCCCCCCCCACACTCCCCCCACACCCCCCCACACACTGTTCTAGATTAGAGTGTCATTATACAGGAAGCAGAAACAGGCAATGCTGTTTTACTCTGTAGGGGTCCATGTTGTTTGTCTATGGATTGTTTCCTTCCCTGCTCCTTCCACCTCCTCTCTCCCATCTCCCCTGCGCCCAGGTGGAGGCACTGCGGAGGGCGCTGGCGGGGGCGGAGGAGGGGCGTGAGGCGGGGAGGCGGGGCCTAGTGGAAGCTCACAGGGAGCTGAGGGAGGGGGTCAAGGACAGGGAGCAGCTACGGCAGGAGGCCCAGGACCTGCGCAGGCAGCTAGGGGACGAGGCCGGACACAGGGAGGCCCTCCAGACCTCCATCCTGGAGCTCCGCTCCGTCATCAGGAAGGCGGAGAGCGACAATAACAGGTAGGATGGACCTCAGTGGTGGACTGCAGGTTCGAATCCATCCCTCCACGTTGCTTTGGAAGAAAGTCTGATGGAGGAAGGTGCTACTGTAAGATGTGAGGAGAGATGACAGTGCAAATGATGCTCCTGTTCTGACAAGAGCAGCGACATTCACTTCATGTCCTGCTATTCCTCCTCCTCCTCCTCTCCTCCTCCTCCCTCCTCCC
This sequence comes from Plecoglossus altivelis, assembly GCA_036571765.1. NCBI lineage: Eukaryota > Metazoa > Chordata > Actinopteri > Osmeriformes > Plecoglossidae > Plecoglossus > Plecoglossus altivelis. Next base: position 478,601 of record BROE01000028.1, read on the forward strand.
CTCCTCCTGCTCCTCCTCCTCCTCCTCCAGCCTGCGTCGCGGTGTGGAGGAGCAGGAGCAGAAGCTGCAGGTGTTGGAGGGGGTCAGGAGCTCCCTGCAGCAGGAGGTCTCCTCACTGAGGAGCACCATGAGGGAGCTGGAGAAGTCCAGACTGCAGACTCGCAGACAGCTGCAGGAGCAACGTAGACAGGTGAGTGTGTGTGTGTGTCTGTGTGAGTGTGTGTGTCTGTATGTGTGTGTGTGTGTGTCTGTGTGTGTGTGTGTCTGTGTGTGTGTGTGTGTGTCTGTATGTGTGTGTGTGTGTCTGTGTGTGTGTGTGTCTGTATGTGTGTGTGTGTGTCTGTGTGTGTGTGTGTGGTCTGGTGTGTGTGTGTGGTGTGTGTGTGTGAGTGTGTGGTGAAAGTGTGTGTGAGTGTGTGTGTGTGAGTGTGTGTGTGTCTATATGTGTGTGTCTATATGTGTGTGTCTATATGTGTGTGTGTGTGTCTGTGTGTGTGTGTGTGTGAGTGTGTGTGTGTGGTCTGTGTGTATGTTGTGCTGTGTGTGATGTGTGTCTGTGTGTGTGTGTGTGTGTGTGGGTGGAGTGTGTGTGTGTGTGTGTGTCTATATGTGTGTGTGTGTGTGTGTGTGTCTATATATGTGTGTGTGTGTGTGTGTGTGTGTCTATATGTGTGTGTGTGTCTGTGTGTGTCTATATGTGTGTGTGTGTGTGTGTGTCTATATGTGTGTGTGTCTGTGTGTGTCTATATGTGTGTGTGTCTGTGTGTGTGTGTGTGTGTCGGGTCTGTGTGTGTGTGTGTGTCTATATGCGTCTGTGTGTGTGTGTGTCTATATGCGTCTGTGTGTGTGTGTGTGTATGTGTGTGTGTGTGTGTGTGTGTGTGTGCAGCTACTACATACTGTAGTCAAACAGCTGCATCAGTCACACACTTCTAAGACTGGAAACTAAAACCAAACTAGGACCAAATACAGGCAGTCCAAACGACTTCTGTCTTTAAACACGGCGACATGTCGTCAGGTGAAGAGCCTGGAGGCAGTGAGCAACCAGAGGAGGCAGGAGGAGAAGGAGCTGCAGGCCAGGGTGGCCCAGGAGGAGCAGAGGGAGGAGGAGGCGCGGCGAGAGATCTTTGTCCTCAAGCAGAGGGTCCTGGAGGCAGAGGCTGGCAGAGAGGCAGCCCTCAACGAGGTAGATGCTAAGCTAGGCTAACATACCGCTGACCCTGACCCTGAACAAGGTAGATGCTAAGCTAGGCTAACATACCGCTAACCCTGACCCTGAACAAGGTAGAGGCTAAGTTAGGCTAACAACCACTAACCCTGCCCCTGAACAATGTAGAGGCTAAGCTAGGCTAACATACCGCTAACCCTGACCCTGAACAAGGTAGAGGCTAAGCAAGGCTAACTACCAACCCTGACATGAGTATAAATACTTTATCTCATTAGTAGTTTTTTTTTCATTTCTTGTCTATCACGCGCATCCAATATAAGATTATCTACAAAGTTTGAAAAGTTGAAAAAATGTTTGAGAAAACATGCTTTGAAAGGTTGAAAAAGACTTACTAACCTTACCCTGAAGGAGGTAGTCAACAAACAGCACGACCTCTGACCTCTGCCCTCAGGTGGGGGGGCTACAGCGCCGCCTGGTGGAGGTGGAGGGGGCGGAGCGGCAGGCGAGGGAGGCGCAGCGTGAGAGAGAGGTGGAGCTGCAGCAGACTGAGCAGAGGCATCGCGAGGAAGCCTCCCGCCTGGAGGAGGCGCAGGAGGAGAGCCGTAAACGGCTAGCAGAGCTAACCCTGCGGGCCGGGCGGGCGGAGGGCCGGGCGCGGGCCCTGGAGGAGCAGCTGGGCCAGGCTGATGGAGCCCGCAGGGACCTGGAGCACAGGCTGGCTGGGCTGGCCTCCGCCCTGCGACGCACTCTGGGCTTGGGACGCTCAGGACGGAGCCCCTCCCCTCGGAGGTCTGGCTCAACAGGGAAGGGTAGGACATCTCTATGCTACGCTATGCTACGATACGCTATGCTACATATTGCTATGATACGCTATGTTATGCTATGCTATGCTACGCATTGTTATGCTATGTTATGCTATGCTATGCTACAAAATACCATGCCTTGCTATGCTAAGCTACGATGCACTAAGCTGTACAATGCTAGAGCCAACTGTGAGGCAAATCAGTGTATTTGGTGATGGCGGTTACATTCTGGTTGTCTCTGTGTGTAGGCGGGGAGGCTGAGGGCCTGAAGGGGGCCCGGTCCCCCGGGGGTCCCCAGGGAGAGGATGGAGAGCTGGATGTGGAGGAGGTGCACAGAGCCCTCCAGGACTTCCAGCAGGAGCTGAGGAACACGCAGAGAGACCGGGTACGACTGCTAGCGCTACGTCACTGTTTAGACCCTGTCACACTTCAGTAAAAAGCCTTAATCACCGCAGAGGGTATAGATATATATGAAATAGATGTTGTCCTCCACGTGAGATGTGTAACAGTGTGTGTGTGCGCTTGTTGCAGGATGAGGCAAGGGTCCAGCTCTGCAAGGTGACCCAGCAGCTGTCTGATCTGCAGGCAGGAGAGGAGCGATCTGGCTCCGAGCTGCAGGTGCTCCAGAACAGCTTGCTGGAGCAGCAGGAAGGTGAGAGGAGATGAAACCATGGATTCACCAGAGCAACAGTACAGTACGAGGGGGAATTCAAACCTGAAACCTCTTGATCTATAATAGAGTAAAAGAGTTTTAACCACTGAGCTGTGCCCTTGTTAAGTGGTTGTGCTTTCTCTCCAGGGAAGAGACTGATGGCAGAGAGGCTAAAGGAAGCCCAGAGCAGCCTTTCCCTGCAGCAGGAAGTGACATGCCAAGGGGACAGAGACAGGAAAAGCCTTGGGGAGGAAGTGACCAAACTGAAATCTAGTCTGCATACAACCGAGGCTAACTGCAGAACCCAGCAGGTGAGCGACACAATCAGGATCTCGGCTCCATTTAGATCAGCAGATCCCAACACTGTTATAGTTCAACACTGCGACAGCGCAGTCCACCCAGCACTGTGTCGTCCTGAGGGCATGTCCTCCTTCCAGGAGAGGCTGGAGCACCTCCAGGCAGCAGAGGCTCGCTGGCAGGCAGAGCGGCGGGCGCTGCAGGCCTCCCTGGAGGCCACGGAGGGCCGCGCCTCTCGCCTTGAGCTCTCTCAGCGCACCCTTGAGGGGGAGCTTCACCGCGCCCGTCTGAAGGCCTCCGAGCTGGGGGCGGAGCTTGGCGTGGCCCAGGAGAGGCTGGCGGAGCTACGGAGGGCGCTGGGGGCCAGTGAGGACCGGGCGGCCGGGCTGAAGGGGGCGGAGGAACGGGCGGCGGCGGCGCTGGAGAGGGCGGAGCTTCAGGAGAGCCAGCTCAGGGAAGAGCTGAGGGAGCTGTCGTCCTCGCTCAGAGACAGCAGGCTCTCTGCTGCCGCCCTGCAGGAGAGCAGCGCTGAGCTGAGCTGCACGCTGGCCGCCAGCGAGCAGGACCGCAGAGACATGCAGGTACAGCTCAACTGAAGGACTGCAGCTGTACTAGTACTGTAGTAGTAGTAGTACTGTAGTATAGTAGTACTGTAGTGCTGTAGCAGTACTGTGATACTGCAGCAGTACTAGTACTGTAGTACTGTAACTGTAGCAGGAGTAGTACTGTGATACTGTAGCAGTACTCGTACTGTAACTGTAGCAGGAGTAGTACTGTGATACTGTAGCAGTACTAGTACCGTAACTGTAGTAGTAGTACTGTGATACTGTAGTAGTACTAGTACTGTAGCAGTACTGTGATACTGTAACTGTAGCAGGAGTAGTATTGTGATACTGTAGCAGTACTCGTACTGTCACTGTAGCAGGAGTAGTACTGTGATACTGTAGCAGTACTAGTAGTACTAGCAGGAGTAGTACTAGCAGGAGTAGTACTGTGATACTGTAGCAGTACTCGTACTGTAGTACTGTAACTGTAGCAGGAGTAGTACTGTGATACTGTAGCAGTACTAGTACTGGAAATACGCCTCATCCTAACTCCTAACACCTTATTTTGATCTGCACCACCTAAATCCACCATCCACACCTATCAGCTGCACCTAAACCTAACCTACAGCTAAGTGTTAACAGGTAAGGTGCTTATCACTGTAGACTGGGCATCACCAAATACACCTTGTAGACTTTGGGCCAAAGTCAACCAAGACTCAACACAACCCTGGATGAACTGAAACTTCAACCCAGCGTAGAAAGTCTGTGGTTGTAGTTTGATTTATAGTGCAGCAATGTAACCTTTTCAGTTGAGGGTTTTTTTTGTATTTACCTTTGGCTCTGGCTGTTTCCCTCAAGGACCTCGATGACGATGCAATAAAAAGCTCAGGCTCATTAATGTTCCGTGAGCTTCTCTGGAGAGCGTTTAGAGTTTTACTCTGCGGCTGTTCTTCAAAGACGCTGCGTAAACACAAACACTGCATGCTCCGTATAAATCTGTTTTATTCTGCTGAAGACCTGTCAGGCCGTGCCAGAGGGGTGGAAGAGAGGTGGCTGTGCGTCTTTGAACTGACTCTGGAAAAAACAGATGGATAGAGGAGATGTTAGAGAAGGAGTGAGAGAGATGGGGAGAGAGAGGGTGATAGAGAGGGAGAGAGATGGAGAGAGAGAGAGTGATAGAGAGGGAGAGAGAGGGTAATAGAGATGGAGGGTGAGAGAGAGGGTGAGAGAGGGTGATAGAGAGAGAGAGAGAGGGTCATAGAGAGAGAGAGAGAGGGTGAGAGAGGGAGAGAGAGAGGGTGATAGAGAGAGAAAGATGGAGAGAGAGAGATGGGGAGAGAGAGGGTGATAGAGGGAGTGAGAGAGGGAGAGAGAGTGATATAGAGAGGGAGAGAGAGTGATAGAGAGAGAGAGGGTGAGAGAGAGAGAGAGAGGGTGATAGAGAGGGAGAGAGGGTGATAGAGAGAGAGAGAGGGTGATAGAGAGAGAGAGAGAGAGAGAGAGAGAGAGAGAGAGAGAGAGAGAGAGAGAGTGGTGGAGAAGGAGAGCAAGGGTGATAGGAAGAGTAAGGGGGAGTTTGAAAAAGAGAAAGAGAGAGAAAATGGCCAGATGAAAGCAAGATGGAAGCTGGACTCGGGGGAGAGGGGAGTACAAGTTAAAACGGCCTGACCGAATCCAGCCTCTGATACAATTCACACGCAAAGTTACTTTCCCCCAGACGCTGACAGAATCCCTGCTCCCTGAGATCAGAGAACACACATGTGGTTCCTCAGAGTTCCTGTTACCTGACGAGCGTGTGTGTGGTTCCTCAAAGTTCCTGTTCCCTGACAGCATGTGTGAGGTTCCTCAGTGTTCCTGTCACCCAAGAGAGCATGTGTGTGGTTCCTCAAAGTTCCTGTTCCCTGACAGCGCGTGTGTGGTTCCTCAGAGTTCCTGTTCCCTGACAGCGTGTGTGTGGTTCCTCAGAGTTCCTGTTCCCTGACAGCGCGTGTGTGGTTCCTCAGAGTTCCTGTTCCCTGACAGCGCGTGTGTGGTTCCTCAGAGTTCCAGTTCCCTGACAGCGTGTGTGTGGTTCCTCAGAGTTCCTGTTCCCTGACAGCGTGTGTGTGGTTCCCCTTCAGGAGCGGCTGGACAAGACGCGTGAGACTCTGTCTGAGAGTAAGAGGCAGAACCGCACGCTGACTGAGCGTGCTCAGTGCCTGCAGCGGGCCCAGGAGGAGGCGGAGCAGAAGGCGTGCGAGCTGGAGAAGGAGACCTGGACCCTGAGGGAGGTAGGGCACTTAGGGTGCACTTGTTTCGCCTCTCTACCACCACAGTAAGGATGGTCCAGTGCAATACTGTCTCTTATCCGACGGATCAATCGTAGAAGTGGTAACTGTGTGGTAAATGAAACGCACCTTCACTGAAGTGTTCAGTGTGCTTGATCTACATGAGCTGGAAATTTGCCGATTTGGTTCTTTTCCGCATCTTCATGCCTCCATCCCTAACCCCTCGTTCCCGCTCACCCCCCCCCCCCCCCCAAGGCGCTGAAGGAGAAGCAGGAGGCAGACGAGCAGAGGCAAGCCAGCTACCAACAGCAGCTCCAGGAAGAGCTGTCATCCTTGCAAAGCTCCCTGGCCCGCTTGCAGAGGGAGAAAGTGGACCTGGAGGGGCTGCTGGCCCGGCTGACTCGAGAAAAGGCCTCCCTCAGGACCACCCTGGAGGAGGTGGGACAGCTTAGTGGTTAGAGCGGTCTGAGAGGTCGCTGGTTCGATGTCCCGCAGTACCACACCGAGGTTGACAGATAATATGCTATGTTGACATGCTAAAGGACCAGGGGATGATTTCCTTATCTTAGCCAGGCTGCTGCTGCTAGTTGCTGGCTTATGTCCTGTCTGAAGAGGGTCTGCATGACACAAGCGTCCAGGCTACACCAGTCCAGCCCTCTATGGCCACGTCAGGACACAACATGTAGAATGATCCAGAACAAGCAGATGTCTGTTAGGAAACACAGAGCTCCTCTGCTAGATGCATTACAGCAGGTCACATGATGAGATACAGGGACACTCAGGGTAAAGTCATCCGTGTGCGTGTGTGTCTCTCCTGAGGTCAGGTGGAGTTGGAGAGGTTGAGGAGGGAGGAGGAGGCGATGCTGTGGTCCCGAGACAGAGAGCAGCTCCAGGAGAAGATACACAGCCTGGAGCAGGAGCTGAGGGAGGAGAGGGTGGAGGTGACCAGTCTGCAGGTGAGGAGGGAGAGGGTGGAGGTGACCAGCCTGCAGGTGAGGAGGGAGAGGGTGGAGGTGACCAGTCTGCAGGTGAGGAGGGAGAGGGTGGAGGTGACCAGTCTGCAGGTTAGGAGGGAGAGGGTGGAGGTGACTAGCATGCAGTTGAGGAGGGGAGGGTGGAGGTGACTAGTCTGCAGGTGAGGAGGGAGAGGGTGGAGGTGACTAGCCTGCAGGTGAGGAGGGAGAGGGTGGAGGTGACCAGTCTGCAGGTGAGGAGGGAGAGGGTGGAGGTGACTAGCATGCAGGTGAGGAGGGAGAGGGTGGAGGTGACCAGCCTGCAGGTGAGGAGGGAGAGGGTGGAGGTGACTAGCTTGCAGGTAAGGAGGGAGAGGGTGGAGGTGACTAGCTTGCAGGTGAGCAGGGAGACGGTGGAGGTGACCAGCTTGCAGGTGAGGAGGGAGAGGGTAGAGGTGACTAGCGTGCAGGTGAGGAAGGAGAGGGTGGAGGTGACTAGCTTGCAGGTGAGGAGGGAGAGGGTGGAGGTGACCAGTCTGCAGGTGAGGAGGGAGAGGGTGGAGGTGACCAGTCTGCAGGTGAGGAGGGAGAGGGTGGAGGTGACCAGCAGGGTACAGCCCTCCAAGACTCACCAGGGCATGTATCTGCTCCAGGCTCAGGTGTCCCAGCTAGAGCAATGTCACTCACAGCGCCTCCTGGAGGTGAGCACGCGTCACCACCAGGAGCTGAGTCTGGAGGCGGAGCGAATGAGAGGGAGTCAGCTGCAGGCGGAGCGGGCTCTGGAGGCCAGGGAGAGAGCACACCACCAGAGGGTGCTCTGTCTGGAGGAGCAGGTGAGGGTCAGGGGTCAGAGGTCAGGGGGGGAGAAGGGGTTTAGGGATCAGAGACAGGGTCTAGGTCTGACTAATGTGTGTGTCTCTCCCAGGTTTTGACTCTGAAGGAACAGCTGGATCAGGAAATGAGGAGAAGGAATGCCTACGTGAGCCAGATGCTGTGACATGATTGGCTGATGCTGTGACCAGGTTTCTAGACGAGTCACCTGATTGGCTGATGCAGTGACCAGGTTCCTAGACGAGTCACCTGATTGGCTGATGCTGTGACCAGGTTCCTAGACGAGTCACCTGATTGGCTGAAGGTGCCATGTTTTGTCTGTGACAGTTTTTTACTTGCGTAAAAACTAAGAATCATGGGTAGAAACTGTTATTTGACCAAACCTTAATAAGGCTCAGTTTACGGTTTCTCTCTCAGGTTTCTGTGTTCAGTCAACAGGCCTGTTTTACTTTATAATAATACTATATCACCTAGATCTGGTCACAACACGTGCATAATGTTATCTTAAGGGTAAGATGGTAGTTTGATGTTATCTTAAGGGTTAGATGGTAGTTTGATGGTAGTTTGATGTTATCTTAAGGGTTAGATGGTAGTTTGATGGTAGTTTGATGTTATCTTAAGGGTTTGATGGTAGTTTGATGTTATCTTAAGGGTTCGATGGTAGTTTGATGAAAGGTTATTCTTGGTTAGTTGGTAGTTGAGAACTGTTCCTGGTTCTGCTTCAAGTACATCAGCACAGAACACCAGGGTTCTGTTTCGAGTACATCAGCACAGAACACCAGGGACTCAAACATGCTGAAACAAACATACACACACACACATACACACACACACACACACTTGTACCTTCACATACACACACACACACACACACACTTTTGTACCTTCACACACACACGCACACTTGTACTTTCACACACACACGCACACATTTGGATTTTGTTAATCCACAGGACACTGAACAACAACAAACAATGAAGGTTTTGTTTACGAATCCAACTGAAGTGTTTCCGGAATTTCTCTCCAAGCCCCAGAGTGAGTCAGCATGGGTTACACACTTGTCAACAGGAAGTTGGGAAACATGGCTTACACACTTGTCAACAGGAAGTTGGGAAATATGGCATACACACTTGTCAACAGGAAGTTAGGAAACATGGCTTACACACTTGTCAACAGGAAGTTGGGAAACATGGCATACACACTTGTCAACAGGAAGTTAGGAAACATGGCTTACACACTTGTCAACAGGAAGTTGGGAAACATGGCTTACACACTTGTCAACAGGAAGTTGGGAAACATTTCCTGGTTTGATTTCAGGTTCTAGTTTCGTTTCTCAGGATGCTGTGTGTAACATTATCAGGATTAAGTTGAAAATACAAAACTAATCAGTTGATCAAAAGATAGATTTAAAGGTAGAGATATATTTAAAGGTAGCAATATTTTTTATTAAGAAACTTCTTGAGATTCATCAAATAATTTCAGATTTTACGCATCAAGATCATATTATAGTGTTTGATTTTAAAACGATTTTGGTATCGAAGATTTATTTGTATGTGCACAATGGAAAAACATTTTCACAATAAACCGAATAAAACCTTTTGTAATGAGTTGATTCTGAGTAGTGATCAAGTGGATACTAAATATCTTCTCTGTCCTAGCTTTACAACGACAGCAGCGTCTTGTTCCAGAAGTCAGTTTGCATCATCAGTCACTTTCTCTGAGGAACTTAGGTTGTCACAGGTGACAGTGTGACCTTTGACCCCGGTCTCCAGCCAGCTGCCATGTCGTTTTGTACAGTAGATTATTGCACAAAACCACTGGATGTAAAACACATCAACTCGCTGTAAAACTGCTGGGAACCAGCTTGTTATCTTTGAAAAGGGAAAGGTCTCAGATGATTTGTGAACAGATTATAAAGCAGCAGAATGTTAGGGTCATGTCTCTTTCTGTGTCAGCTGAGCTCTCTGTCTCGGGAATCTGGAAGAAGCAGAATTCACCTGAGCATTTAGCCCTCTGCACTTGTGTGTTAGCCTCTTCTGCTGAGAGTGGGAAGGTTCCCTGTCCATGAAGCTAGCGTGTTGCTGATCACGCTGTGACGATAGCGGAACAGGCAGGGTAATAGAACAGGCAGGGTAGTAGGGCAGTAGAACAGGCAGGGCAGTAGAACAGGCAGGGCAGTATAACAGGCAGGGCAGTAGAACAGGCAGGGTAGTAGAACAGGCAGGGTAGTAGGGCAGTAGAACAGGCAGGGTAGTAGGATACTAGAACAGGCAGGGTACTAGAACAGGCAGGGTAGTAGGGCAGTAGAACAGGCAGGGTAGTAGAACAGGCAGGGCAGTAGAACAGGCAGGGTAGTAGGGCAGTAGAACAGGCAAGGTAGTAGGGTAGTAGAACAGGCAGGGTAGTAGGGCAGTAGAACAGGCAGGGTAGTAGGGTAGTAGAACAGGTAGGGTAGTAGGATACTAGAACAGGCAGGGTAGTAGAACAGGCAGGGTAGTAGGGTAGTAGAACAGGCAGGGTAGTAGAACAGGCAGGGTAGTAGGGTACTAGAACAGGCAGGGTAGTAGAACAGGCAGGGTAGTAGGGTAGTAGAACAGGCAGGGTAGTAGGGTACTAGAACAGGCAGGGTAGTAAAACAGGCAGGGTAGTAGGGTAGTAGAACAGGCAGGGTAGTAGGGTACTAGAACAGGCAGGGTACTAGAACAGGCAGGGTAGTAGGGTAGTAGAACAGGCAGGGTAGTAGGGCAGTAGAACAGGCAGGGTAGTAGGGTAGTAGAACAGGCAGGGTAGTAGGATACTAGAACAGGCAGGGTAGTAGAACAGGCAGGGTAGTAGGGTAGTAGAACAGGCAGAGTAGTAGAACAGGCAGGGTAGTAGGGTACTAGAACAGGCAGGGTAGTAGGGTAGTAGAACAGGCAGGGTAGTAGGGTACTGGAACAGGCAGGGTAGTAGAACAGGCAGGGTAGTAGGGTAGTAAAACAGGCAGGGTAGTAGGGTACTAGAACAGGCAGGGTAGTAAAAAAGGCAGGGTAGTAGGGTAGTAGAACAGGCAGGGTAGTAGGGTACTAGAACAGGCAGGGTACTAGAACAGGCAGGGTAGTAGGGTACTAGAACAGGCAGGCTTGCTGAAGGTTTGAGCAGAGAGGGAAGCCTTGTCAGAGGGTTCTTTAAAGCAGCTCTTTGATTATCATAGCTCCGCCCTCTGCTTATCCAGTTACCGGCCTCTCCTCATCCATTGGCCGGCTGGCTTTAATTATGCAAGGTCGTGCATCCCATGGGGGTGTGGCCGCAGCTGAAAGAACTCCTTTGGCAGGCAGAATAGAGCTTTTATTGAGGATATTTCTAAGCTAACCATCAGGGACCAAATCGCTGGATTGTAAAAAAAAAACGCTGGCCGAATCACTCTGCTCTCCTTTTTTCACTCTTTCCCTCACTGACTCTGTGAGAGAAGGAGCAACACTACTGCAGCAGCAGCACCATGCAAGGACTCTATCCCCCCGACTCCACATCACAGAACTACTAGCTGGGGCAGGAGACCAGAGACAGTGAGAGAGAGAGAGAGAGGGAAGGAGAGAGAGAGAGAGCGGGGGAAGGAGGGAGAGAGAGAAGAAAACAGAGAAAGACAGAAGCAGAGAGACACCAGTCAGAAGAAGACAGAGAGGTGGAGGTGACCTTTCCTCTGGGTGTCTTAGGTCCCCCTCCCTCCCTGCTCCTCCACCCCTCTACCCCTCCGTCCCCCCGCGCCCACCATGCTGGGGGTGTCCCCCCCTTCGCCCTGCTGCGCCTGCCTGGTTGCCCTGCTCTCCCTGGGCCTGCTGCCCCGCGCTGAGCCCTCCCTTCCCCTGGAGGAGTTCTACCCCTTTGGACCGGAGCAGGGGGACACCCAGACCCCTGCCCAGGACGATGGAGGCTCAGGGCTGCTACAGATCTTCGAGGCGTTCCCCTTCTTTGGAGACCGGCACACAGGACTCTACGTGAGTATGCTGCTTATGCAAGAGAATGTGCTCATTCATTCATGCAAGACCAGATGCTTCAGACAGCGTGTGTGTGTGTGTAAGAGAGAGAGAGAGCGAGAGAGAGAGAGAGAGAGAGAGAGAGAGATACTGAGTGGGGCTACAAGGAAAACTGACATGGTGTTGGTTGGATAAGAACCACAGGGAGATGAATGTTTGTGTACGCTGCCAGATATTAGAACATCCTGTGTTGGAGAGTGTGTGTGCGTGCGTGCATGTGTGTGCATGCGTGTGTGTGTGCATGCGTGTGTGTGTGCATGCGTGTGTGTGTGTGCGCGTGCGTGCGTGTGTATGTGAGACTTCAGGTGTAGAATAACACCCCTTGCCCCCTGTGGTCTGTCCTGGGGTTCTCAGGACTCTACATCTGCTTTCTCTGCAACTCTACGACTCTCACGTGAGTATGCATACACAGAGAGAAGAGAGGGAGGGGGGAGAGAGAGAGGGGAGAGACGAGAGAGAGAGGGGGGAGAGAGAGAGGGAGGGGCAAGGACAAGTCAGGAGGGACAGAGAAAGGAGGGGAGAAGAGAGACAGGAGGGAGAGAGAAAGGGGAGGAGGAGAGAGACAGGAGGGAGAGAGAAAGGGGGGGAGGAGAGAGACAGGAGGGAGAGAGACTGAAAAGGGGAAAGGAGAGAGGGAGAGGAGCGAGAGACTGGAGAAATATAGAGGGAGATGGGAAAAGAGAGAGAAGGAGCGGGTCACAGATGAATGTTAGTAGTGGTGTTGTTGTGACGCTGTAGAATCTCTCTCTCACAGTTAGTTTTTACTGTGCATCTGAGGGCAGCTCTGTTAGAGGGGGTAAAGAGAGAGGGGGTGGAGAGAGGGTGGATAGAGGGGGGGTGAAGAGGGTGGATAGAGAGGAGAAGTGTAGATAAGGTTGAAGATGTATGGGTTGTGTGGGGCTGCAGTCTACAGCGAGAGTGTGTTTGATGTGGTTCTGTCATGAACACACTTCAGCTAAAACACTTAAGCTAAACCAGTTCTAACCAGCTCCACCTGTTCTGATAGTACTCCCTCCTGTGGCCCCCATCGCCCTCTGTCTTGACCATGTGGTCACCAAGGTCACCCGAGGGCAACACAGGTCAGATTAAGATTGTTCAGGTTTACACAACGTACGGACTTAAATACTTGATTCTTAGAATTCCCCAAAAGTGTAGACGCGTAGCCCAGAGAAAACAAGACATAACATATAAAACAACTAAACCTGTAGTGTGCAAACAGCGTTCACATATTTATGTAGTTTATCACCAGGGCAGCAGTGTTGGCCTGGCTGGTAACTTGATATCAGTTCATTTGAAAAGCATTCTCCGGGTGAGTTAGTGCCACATCAGCGCGTGAGCCAAGCTGTCGGTTTGAGCAGACGGCTCTGAAGCAGGTGAGGGTGGAGCCCCAGCGCAGCTTCCTGTGAGAACATTCCTAACCTCCAGGCACGACCGCATGCAAGCAGAGGAGCCAGAGGAATCAACTGAGGAGTCATCTAGGAGTCGTGTTAGGAGACAGTGAGGAGTCTTGTTAGGAGTCTTCTAGGAGTCATCTGAGGAGTCATCTAGGAGTCAAGTGAGGAATCATCAAGGAGTCATGTGAGGAGTCCTCTAGGAGTCGTGTTAGGAGACAGTGAGGAGTCAAGTAAGGAGTCATCTAGAGGTCATGTAAGGAGTCATCTAGGAGTCATGTGAGGAGTCCTCAGGAGTCATCTAGGAGTCAAGTGAGGAATCACCTAGGAGTCACGTGAGTCATCTTTAGCTGTCTTAGAGCTTCCTGATGGATTCTACCTGCTTCAGAGTCGAAGCTGAAAGCATCACTCTGCTCTACATGAGGATGACTTAACCCCCCCCCCCTCCTCTCTCAGCTGGGAAACACCAGCCTTTTCTGCTGTGTTTAAGACACACTAACATGTGGGGATGCTAACATGTGAATACATGCTAACATGTGAGGACATGCTAACATGTGAGGACATGCTAACATGTGAGGACACTAACATGTAAGGACACACTAACATGTGAGGACACTAACATGTGAGGACACACTAACATGTGAGGACACAACACACCTACATTCCCAGGCAACATCTAGTCCCAGTCCTGTCTCCTAATAACACCTAGTTCCTGTCCTGTCTCCTAGTAACACCTAGTTCCTGTCCTGTCTCCTAGTAACACCTAGTTCCTGTCCTGTCTCCTAGCAACACCTAGTTCCTGCCCTGTCTCCTAGTAACTGGCTCTGTCCCTTTGTAGTGGTTTGTGTTTGAGTAGAGTAGAGTTTTCACGTTGCAGGGACCTCCACCTCTGGCCTTCCCTCTTCCCCCCGGCCTCCCCCCCAGCCTCGCCTGGCCTCCCCCCCAGCCTCCCCTGGCCT
>BROE01000028.1:492770-509251 GCA_036571765.1 Plecoglossus altivelis
GTCGTTACAGGTAACGTCACGCTGTGTTTGTTGCCTTTCGTGCTGTCCCTTGCCGTGCATGTGTCTGGTAATCGCCCCCAGCCTCATCCTGTCTGCCGCACACAGTCGCTCCCCTCCTGCTTTTAGACCACAGGACAGGGACTTCTTCCTGCACCTCCCTCCTCCAGCGCTTTAACGCTTGCCCCACCCAACCTGACCTGCCCCAGGTCCACATGTGGTCTCGGCCCTCCCAGACCTCCTCTCTCCCTTTTCAACGTCACCCAGGCCTTTCCCCCAGCTTACTGCTTCCCCCGCCCCTTCCTTCTCCCCCCTAGATTAACTGCTTCTATTTCCTCGCCTGTCCCTCTGCCTCCTCCCTTGCTCCTCCCTGGGCCCGTGGCTCTGTTCGTGGCCATCCTTTTCCCCGCCCGATAACATGGTAGAGAAAAAATGGGGAAAATTCCTCCGCTGGTCTCCTTGCCTGGGGGCTCCCCTCACTTTCCTGCCTCCTCCCCCAGATAACATGGGATCCTCCCCTGGCGTCGCTCCCTGCCTCCCCAGCGCTCCCCTGGCCTCCTCTCCCGACCCAATAAGCATGGGTGGGGTTTTCCTCCTGGAGTCCCAGCTCGTTCATCTTGAAGCAGCAGCCATCCGTAAGGCAGCCACACGAGAGATGCAATCTGAAAACTGTCGAGGTGTTGCGACCATGCTAGGTCCTTGGATTAATCTGGATTTTTCTGAGTTGTGAATCTTGTCACTCGGCGCTGTTGGACATCCATGATGTGTTAGGAAGTATGCACGGTGGACTGAGGAGGGAGAGAGTGGAGATGAGGGAGAGAGGGGGAGGAGGAAGGGGGAGAGCGGGAGAGAGAGGAGGAGGAAGGGGGAGAGAGAGGAGAGAGAGAGGGAGGGAAGGAGGGGGGAGGTAGGGAGGAAGGGGGTAAAACGTTTTTAAAAGCAGTGATAGAAGTGTGCTTTTTTTCTTACTGAAATATGTTGGGTAGAGGGACAGAGATACACTCAGGGGGCCACATTGTGTACATCCTGCATTTCCACATGTCCATGTTTCTATCTGTACTACATGAAAGGGAAGTGTTCTGGGGCAGAAAACAAGACTGTGAGTTACAGTCGTGTTGTGACTGTAGAGTTACAGTCGTGTTGTGACGGTAGAGTTACAGTCGTGTTGTGACTGTAGTTACAGTCCTATTGTGACTGTAGTTATAGTCCTGTTGTGACTGTAGAGTTCCAATCCTGTTGTGACTGTAGAGATACAGTACTATTGTGACTGTAGTTACAGTACTTTTGTGACTGTAGTTACAGTACTTTTGTGACTGTAGTTACAGTCCTGTTGTGACTGTAGAGATACAGTCCTGTTGTGACTGTAGTTACAGTCCTCTTGTGACTGTAGTTACAGTCCTGTTGTGACTGTAGAGATACAGTACTTTTGTGACTGTAGTTAGAGTCCTCTTGTGACTGTAGTTACAGTCCTGTTGTGACTGTAGTTACAGTCCTGTTGTGACTGTAGAGATACAGTACTTTTGTGACTGTAGTTACAGTCCTGTTGTGACTGTAGAGATACAGTACTGTTGTGACTGTAGTTACACTCCTGTTGTGACTGTAGTTACAGTCGTGTTGTGATCACGTTCAACAGATGAATCAACATGTTCTTATCTAACCAGAGACAGCATGGCATGAGTGTTTCTGACTGGTCATTTGAAATCAACCATTTATGAGGCATTAATGGAGTTGGGGGGCTGTGTGTTGGGGGGGTTAGGCTGGGGGGGCTCCATGTTAGGGGGGCTGTGTGTTGGGGGGGTTAGGCTGGGGGGGCTCCATGTTAGGGGGGCTGTGTGTTGGGGGGCTGGGCTGGGGGCTGTGTGTTAGAGGGTATTGTGTGTTGGGGGGCTGGGCTGTGGAGGCTGTGTGTTAGAAAGGAGGGGGCTGTGTGTTGGAGGGCTAGGCTGGGGGCGCTGCGTGTTAGGGGGGCTGTGTGTTGGGGGGCTGGGCTGTGGGGGTGCGTGTTAGGGGGGCTCCTGTCAGGCCCACAAAGCGACTATGTTGAACATCTGCTAAAGCTCACCCAGAGAGCTGCAACCTCGTTTACACAACCTCGCTGGCGGGAAAAAAGCTGTGTATGAGAATCATGCATTACTCAGGTCGCTTGAGAGTGTGCGTGTGTGTGTGTGTGAGTGTGTGTGTGTGTATGTGTGTGTGGTGTGTCTGTGTGCGCATATGCATGTGCATGTTGTATTTGTGTGTGTGTGTTGTCTTTGTATGTGTGGTGGTCTGTGTGTGTGTACTGACTGTGTGTGTGGTGTCTGTGTGTGTGTGTGTCTTTTGTTGTGAGTGTGTTTGTGTGTGGGTGTGTGTCTGTGTGTGAGTGTGTTGTGTGGTGTGTGTGTCTTTGAGTGTGTGTGTCTGTGTGTGTGTGTCTTTGTGTGTGTGTGTGTGTGAGTGTGTCTGTGTGTGTGTGTGTGTGTTTGTGGTGTGTGTGGTGTGTGTGTGTCGTTTGTGTGAATGTGTGTGTGTGTGTGTGTGTGTGTGGTGTGTGGTGCGTCTGCGTAGGAGGATGGAGTATGATCGTGTGAAAAGATGAGAGACGATCACTCAAAGGGAGTGTGCTTTTCACAGGAGTGAAACATACTGTTAATTAATTAAGATCCATTTTGGCAAATTTAGGTAAATTAATTTGTGGCTGATAAACTCTGGTGTTATTTGGCACTGTGTGTTGCAGTGTGTCACTGTGTGTTGCAGTGTGTGACGTGTGTGTCCCTGTGTTTCTTTAGATCTCAGAGTGTGTGACTGAAAGCTTCAGCCAAGCATTTTCCTGAGTCCCCCAAGGACTTTGTCACCGAAGGGTTCAGTCTTGGGCTCTCCCTGGGCCTGGGTGGTGAGATGGTGTTAGTCTGTAAACTGCTCTGTTCCTTAGAGAGCAGAGATGGTGTTAGTCTGTAAACTGCTCTGTTCCTTAGAGAGCAGAGATGGTGTTAGTCTGTAAACTGCTCTGTTCCTTAGAGAGCAGAGATGGTGTTAGTCTGTAAACTGCTCTGTTCCTTGGAGAGCAGAGATGGTGTTAGTCTGTAAACTGCTCTGTTCTTTAGAGAGCAGAGATGGTGTTAGTCTGTAAACTGCTCTGTTCCTTAGAGAGCAGAGATGGTGTTAGTCTGTAAACTGCTCTGTTCCTTAGAGAGCAGAGATGGTGTTAGTCTGTAAACTGCCCTGTTCCTTAGAGAGTAGAGATGGTGTTAGTCTGTAAACTGCTCTGTTCCTTAGAGAGCAGAGATGGTGTTAGTCTGTAAACTGCTCTGTTCCTTAGAGAGCAGAGATGGTGTTAGTCTGTAAACTGCTCTGTTCCTTAGAGAGCAGAGATGTTGCTAGTCTGTAAACTGCTCTGTTCCTCAGAGAGCAACACAGGAAACCTTGGCTGAGGAAACCTTCACAGAGAACCTTCCAGAACGCTGTTTTGGAGGGAAGCTATTGCTCGAAAGAGATGGAGGTGAAGAAGGAGAGAGAGATGGAGGTGAAGGAGAGAGAGAGATGGAGGTGGAGAAGGAAAGAGAGATGGAGGTGGAGAAGGAGAGAGAAAGATGGAGGTGGAGAAGGAGAGAGAGAGATGGAGGTGAAGGAGAGAGAGAGATGGAGGTGAAGGAGAGATGGAGGTGGAGAAGGAGAGAGAGAGATGGAGGTGGAGAAGGAGAGAGAGATGAGGTGGAGAAGGAGAGAGAGATGGAGGTGGAGAAGGAAAGAGAGAGGTGGAGAAGGAGAGAGAGAGATGGAGGTGGAGAAGGAGAGAGAGAGATGGAGGTGGGGAAGGAAAGAGAGAGAAGAAGGTAGTATGCCTTCAGCTACTCCTACTTCTCTCTTCACATTGTGCCAATCACAGCTTGTGGCCCTAACCCCTCGACTCACACCCCTTAACTCCCCCATCATCCTCACCCCCTCCCACCACATCAGGACCGTGCGGAAGGGAGGACTGCGGTGGGGTAATTAACCCCCTCGCTGAGCCAAACATAACTTCCTGTCCTGTTTTCACAACCAGCGCCTCCAGTTCAGGGGGGAGAGGAGGGGAGGGGGTCCACGGCTCGTCTGACTCCGCCTGGCTGTTGGCACGGAGTACGGAGGGTCAAAGGTCGCCCCGGTGATTAGAGGAAACAGGATAGGAGGAGGGAGGGGGAGCTACTTTGCACCTGCAGGAGATAAGAGAACAAGAGAGGAGGAGAGAGGGGATGGGAGGAGGAGAGAGGGGATGGGAGGGGATGGGAGGAGGAGAGAGGGGATGGGAGGAGGAGAGGGGATGGAAGGAGGAGAGGGGATGGGAGGAGGAGAGAGGAGAGTGGGGATGGGAGGAGGAGAGAGGGGATTGGAGGAGGAGTGTGGAAGAGAGACAAAGAGGAGAGAGGACTAGAGGAGAGGAAGGTAGAGGAAGAGAAAGTGGGATAAGGAGAGAGAAGGGTAGCAAGGAGCATAAAGAGAGGGAGGGCGGGCAGAGAAGAGGGCATGAATGAGGACCTTTCACATGGATGCTCTAGGTGCAGCATGCCAGATAGTATTTCTGCCCTGTCTTGTGCTGAGTACCTCCAAACACACACTCCAGGACCAACACTGGTCAAACATCTGTAACGACCAGTCTTAATTACAAACCAAGTAACCCAGAGAGGAAGTCAGCTATGCAGAGCAGGTGTGTCTGTCAGCTTTGAGGTTAGGGTCAGGGTTAGGGTCAGGGTTAGGGTCAGGGTTAGGCCTTTGGCCCTAACCTTTGGAGCCTACCTCCCTGTCCTCCCCCCTCTTCCTCCCTGTCCTCCCCCCTCTTCCTCCCTGTCCTCACCCCTCTTCCTCCCTGTCCTCACCCCTCTTCCTCCCTGTCCTCCCCCCTCTTCCTCCCTGTCCTCCCCCCTCTTCCTCCCTGTCCTCACCCCTCCTCCCCTCATTCTCTGCTCTCCCATCTCACTGTCCCCTGCCCCCCCCAGGTGAACAACAATGGCCTGGTCTCCTTCCTGAGAGAGGTGTCCCAATTCACCCCCGTGGCGTTCCCCATCGCTGGTGATCGCCGGGTGCTCGCTCCCTTCTGGGCTGATGTGGATAACCGACGGGCTGGCCAGGTGTTCTACAGGGAGAGCAAGAGCCCAGACATGCTGCAGCGAGCTTCTTCTCACATCAGGATGTACTTCTCAGAGTTCCCAGAGTTCAGCGCCACCTGGGTCCTCGTGGCCACCTGGCACCAGGTCACCTTCTTTGGGGGGAGTGCCGTTACTCCGGTGAGCTGACTGAATGATGGGTTATGGTATGGGTATGGGTTAGGGTACTGAATGATGGGTTATGGTATGGGTTAGGGTACTGAATGATGGGTTATGGTATGGGTATGGGTTAGGGTACTGAATGATGGGTTATGGTATGGGTATGGGTTAGGGTACTGAATGATGGGTTAGGATGAACTTGGGTTTGGGTGAATTTGGGTTAGGGGTAATTTGGGTTAGGGTAAATTTGGGTTAGGGTTAATTTGGGTTAGGGTTAATTTGGGTTAAGGTGAATACGGGTTAAGGGTAATTTGGGTTAGGGTAAATTTGGGTTAGGGTAAATTTGGGTTAGGGTTAATTTGGGTTAGGGTTAATTTGGGTTAGGGTGAATACGGGTTAAGGGTAATTTGGGTTAGGGTAAATTTGGGTTAGGGTAAATTTGGGTTAGGGTAAATTTGGGTTAGGGTGAATACGGGATAGGGTTCATTTGGGTAAGGGTGAATTTGAATTAGGGTTCATTTGGGTTAGCGTGAATTTGGGTTAGGGTGACCTTGGGTTAGGGTGACCTTGAGTTAGGGTAAATTTGAATTTGGGTAAATTTGGGGGTGAATTTGGGTTAGGGTGAATTTGGGTTAGGGTGAATTTGGGTTAGGTTGAATTTAAATTTGGGTTAATTTGGGTTAGGGTGAAATTGTGTTAGGGGTAATTTGGGTTAGGGGTGAATTTGGGTTAGGTTGAATTTGGATTAGGGGTAATTTGGGTTAGGGGTGATTTGGGCTAGAGTGAATTTGGGTTAGGGTGAAATTGAATTTGGGTGAATTTGGGTTAGGGTGAATTTGGGTTAGGGGTAATTTGGGTTAGGGTGAATTTGGGTTAGGGTAATTTGGGTTAGGGTAAATTTAGGTTAGGGTTTATTTGGGTTAGGGGTAATTTGGGTTGGGGGTAATTTGGGTTGGGTAATTGTCTCTGAGAATCTTCACCAAGCAGGTCAACACTTCTACCTGCATACAGTTAGGGTCAGTGTGTATGAATTAGTGACGTTAACCCAAACACAAGACACACACACACACACAGCTGTCAGACCATCTCTGACCCCTCCTCTCTTGTACAGGTGAACACCTTCCAGGCGGTCCTCATCACAGATGGAGACCTGTCCTTCACCATCTTCCACTATCACCTGATCTCCTGGACCACAGGCATGCACGCCAGCAGTGGGGGCAACCTGGCAGGGCTGGGGGGCATCGCTGCCCAGGTAGGATCCCCAGGTGTTCTCTCTGTCTCTTCCAGTCTACCTGGCTCCCCTGGGACCAGCTCTCACACACACTCTGTCTTTGTCCTTCTAGGTTGCTCATAGTGCCTGTCTAGGGGCCTCTATGAAATAAAGTAATCTGACAGCAGATAGTCAATTATCCTCCCTTCCTCCTCTCCTCCTCCTCTCCCTTCCTCCTCTCCTCATCCTCTCCTCCTCTCCTCTCCCTTCCTCCTCTCCTCCTCCTCCTCTTCCTCCTCCTCCTCTCCTCGTCCTCTCCTCCTCTCCCCTCCCCTGCCCTCCTCCCAGGCAGGTTTCAACGCTGGTGATGGTAGACGCTACTTCAATATCCCTGGCTCCAGGACGGAGGATGTGGTAGACGTGGAAGAGACCACCAACGTGGGTTACCCTGGGCGATGGGTCTTCCGCATCGACCACGCCCAGGTGGAGGTGGGAGGCTGCAACGACTCTGGTACGACGATTTAGGGGAGGCGTTAGAGTGGATCAGCTGTTTGCTTGTGTTTGTTGTTGCGTGAAGACATGGCTGTTTGAAATCTGTTGTTGTTTTTGTTGTTGTTGCAGCCTCAGTGTGTCTCCACCTGCGGCCTTGTGAGAACGGTGGTCGCTGCATCGACGACTGTATCCCTGGAAACCCCTCGTTTACCTGCTCCTGCCTGGCTGGCTTCACAGGCAGACGCTGCCAGATAGGTCAGTCCAAGGAGCAAGCTCTGGCCTCGCCTCCATCACCTGGTCTAGACTGGTCTGGACTGGTCTGGACCGGTCTGGTCCTGTATACACCAGCTCTACACCAGGTCTCTGGTCCTCATCAGCCAGGAAAGAGGATGTCAGCTTGTAAAAGTTGGATTCCACCTGACTTGCCAAGGGACAACCCGATAAGATATTTCCTTCAGTCACATCTGCTTGTAATACACCCAGTAGATCTGTGCCAGGCTTTCAGCAGGCCTCTTAATCACTACTTCTGAAGTCATCTCTACCCTGCATGTAAACACTGTGTCTGTACCGTAGCCTTCCTCTCATGTCAACTGAGGCCACCTATCTCACTTTCGCTATCTCTCCCCTCTTTCCCCCTCTTTCCCTTTCTCTCTTCTCTCCCTGGTCTCCCGTTCTATCTCTCTTCACCCCCCTCCCCTTCTCTCGTCTATCTCTCTCCCCCCTCTCTCTCTCCCCTTCTTCTCTTTTCTTCCCTCTCTCCTCTCCATTCTCTCTACCTCTCTCCGCCTCTCTCCTCTCTCTCCCCCCCCCTCTCTTCCCTTCCTCTCCCCTCTCTCCTCCCTTCTCTTACCCGCTCTCTCTCCCTTTTTCTCATCCTCCACCTCTACCTTCTCCCTGCTCGTTCCCCCTCTCTCCACTTCTCTCCCCTCTCCCCGCCTTTCTCCCCTCTATCCCCTCTCTGGCCATCTCTCTCCATTCTCCCCACCCGCTCCCCCTCTCTCTCCCCTGTCCCCTCCTCTCTCCACACTCTCCCCCCATCTCTCTCCCCCTCTCTCCTGTCTCTCCAGATGTGGATGAATGTGTCTCCCACCCATGCCAGAATGCAGGGACTTGTGTAGACCAGGTGAACTCCTTCACCTGTCGCTGTCCTCCTGGATACACCGGGACGCTGTGTGAGACAGGTAGGACACTGCTTCCCTTCAGACAGACAGGAAGGGACATGGTGAGACACCTGTGAGACAGGTCATTATCGCTATGCTCTGGTTCCAGTGAGGCCTGTGCTTTCCCATGTAAACAGGTGAGAGATACTCATGGCACAAGGCTGTCCTACTGTGTTCTGTCATTTATGCTGATCTGATAATTATCTTTCAAGACTCCACAAATCTTTCTCGTATATCTGTCTCCCTCCCTTTTTGAATGGTCTCTTCCCACCCCTCTGTTGCCCCTCTGTCACCCAGTCTCTACTTGTCTCTTTCTGTATCTGTCCCTTAAGTTTAGCTCTCGCTGTTCCCCCTCCCTGTCTCCCTCCCTGCCTGTCCCTATCCCCCGTTCCCCCCCTGTCCCCCCTCCCTATTCCCTGTCCCCCCGCCCCCTCCTGTCCCCCCTCCCTATTCCCCGTCCCCCATGTCCCCCCCTGTCCTCCCCGTCCCCTCCCTGTCCCTCCTCTCTGAGAGTACTGCCTCAGTTCCCACAGCAGGTCTGATGGTGTATCAGGCCTCCTCTAATACCTTTCACAGCCAGCAGCACATATTTGCAGAGTGAGGAGAGCAGAGCGGCGGATATATTAATCAGCTGAGTAAACATCCCCTGAGCTGCTCGCTGTGTCCCTGTTGCCTGCAGACACGGACGAATGCAGAGACAAGCCCTGCCTCAGCGTGCAGGCTGGACACCACTTCACCTGCGTGTGTGAGCGCGGCTTAACTGGAGCACAGTGTGAGATAGGTGGAGAGAGGGGTGAGACAGGAAGTGAGACAGGGAGTGGGACAGGATGGTGAGAGACAGCAGGGTGAGACAGGGAGTGGGACAGGATGGTGAGAGACAGCAGGGTGAGAAAGGTGAGACAAGGGGGTGAGACAGGGAGTGGGAAGCATGGTGAGAGACAGCAGGGTGAGAAAGGTGAGACAAGGGAGTGAGACAGGGAGTGGGACAGCATGGTGATAGACAGCAGGGTGAGACAGGGAGTGGGACAGCATGGTGATAGACAGCAGGGTGAGAAAGGTGAGTGAGACAAGGGGGTGAGACAAGTAAGTGAGACAGCAAGGTGAGACAAGATGCTGAGACAGGAGGTGAGACAGGGGGGAGAAAGCAGGGTGAGACAGGTAAGTGTGACAGGCGGGGAGACAGGGGGGGAGGCAGCAGGGGGTCTTGGTGGTGTCCGGGAAGGGGGGGGGGCTCTGAAGGGGCCTGGTCCCGGCTTGCTGCCTTTTTCTAGTCTTCTGACAGATGTCCTGACTCACAGCCAGCACTGCTAAACTGCTCCCATGGAAGGTTACAGTTGAAGTGATTTGCAAACAAATTCCCAAGCGTGTTTTTTTCCCTCCCAGACTCTAGTTCTTGGGTCACAAAGTACAGCAATGGGGCCTTACTGAGAGAGTTACTGGGATAGTTACTCTACCAAGAGAGTTACTGTACCAGGACAGGGAAGGACAGTCACCAGTACAGTCACTAGGACAGTTACCAGGACAGTCACTAGGACAGTCACTAGGACAGTTACCAGGACACATGACAGTTACTAGGACAGTCACTAGGACAGTCACCAGTACAGTCACTAGGACAGTCACTAGGACACAGGACAGTTACTAGGACAGTCACTAGGACAGTCACTAGGACAGTCACTAGGACACAGGACAGTTACTAGGACAGTCACTAGGACAGTTACCAGGACAGTCACTAGGACAGTCACTAGGACAGTTACCAGGACAGTCACTACAACAGTCACTAGGACAGTTACTAGGACAGTCACTACAACAGTCACTAGGACAGTTACTAGGACAGTTACCAGGACAGTCACTAGGATAGTCACTAGGACAGTCACTAGGACACAGGACAGTTACTAGGACAGTCACTAGGACAGTCACTAGGACAGTTACTAGGACAGTCACTAGGACACAGGACAGTCACTAGGACAGTTACCAGGACACAGGACAGTCACTAGGACAGTTACTAGGACAGTCACTAGGACAGTCACTAGGACAGTCACTAGGACACAGGACAGTCACTAGGACAGTTACTAGGACAGTCACTAGGACAGTCACTAGGACAGTTACCAGGACACAGGACAGTTACTAGGACAGTCACTAGGACAGTCACTAGGACAGTCACTAGGACAGTCACCAGGACAGTTACCAGGACAGTTCACTGTAGTTAGCCTCCTCATCTCCTCCCTGTTCTGCCATCTCTCCATGTGAGAGGGTCCTTCTGAAAGCCGACCCTCAGGTGGGACTGCAGCCATGGGGCTAGTACATCTGATGAACCTCTGTTTGTACATGAGAAACAGATTACTCTTAATACCAGACACCTGCTCTCTGAAACCTCACCCCTTCAGAAGGGAAGTCCATCTCTCTAATCCAGCCCAGCTCAGGATAAGGTCAGGACTCCATGCTGGTGACTGTCTGGCTGGACAGGCCAGCTGACAGACTCCTAACATGTCAGTGTTTACCTTCATAGAGCGTGTACTGAATGAGTCAGGCTGAAATAACAGAGATGTGCTGTGTTTGCACCGGCAGACCTGGACGAGTGCGTCTCCCAGCCGTGTGTGAATGGAGGCGTGTGTGTCGACCAGGTGGATGGATATACCTGCAGCTGTCCAGCCCACTTCACAGGGACACACTGTGAGACAGGTTAGCTCTCAGCACACCGGACTGACCAGCTTGGTTTGGACACTGGCCAGGGTCAGATAGCCCACATCCCCTCTCTCCTGCGCTCCCTCTCTCCCTCCCTCTCTCTTTCTCCCTCTCTCTCTTCCTCTCTCTCTCTCTCTCCCTCTCTCTCCTGCACTCCCTTTCTCTCTCTCTCTCTCTCTTTCCCTCTCTCCTGCATTCCCTCTCTCTTTCCCTCTCCCTCTCCCTCTCTCTCTCGCTCTCTCTCTCTCCCTGTCCCCCGCCCTCTCCCCCGCCCTCTCTCTCTCCCTCTCTCTCCCTCTCTCTCCTGCGCTCCCTCTCTCTCTCTCTCTACTTTCGGCATGTTTTAATATCCCCCTCATGTAAAAACAGAACACCCCACATTAGAAAATGTTGATATATTCAGCTGGCCTATTTCCTCTCCTCTGATTGGCTTCAGGAAAGACACACAAATGCTTTCAAACTGGGACAGACGCTACATGTGCCTGTTGTCAGCGAGACAGGTGTCTGTCCTGCCTCCTGCTTCTGTGTGACCTGGTGTGTTTGTGAAACAGTTTGGCGGTATCTTTGGTTTTGAGGAGTCCCCGTAGCAGGGTGGTTGTCTGGTCTCACTCCAGACCAAAGCAAGAGACAGCAGGGTGAACCAGAGGAAACAGCAGTGACCAGAGTGTGTTATGGCTACTGGCTTCTTAGACCAGGGCTCCTCATGACTGAACAACTGTGGCCTAAAACTTTGTCATTCTTCTTTCCCAGAACTGGTTGCGGTGCAGGTGAATTCATCGTCCAGCGAAGCTGAAAATCAAACAGGTAGGAGCAGGTATTTGCTCAGAAGTCAAACCCATTTAGGTCAGGGTGTCTCTGGGTTCACTAGACGCTGTTCTCTCCCAAGGAAAACATGAATGGAAACATCTTACCACCACTCCTCAGAACAGACTTTTTTAAGAAAATAAAACTGAATTTATTAAATACGTCTGTTCCTCTTAACTTCATGTGTTGATTGAGGATTTTGGACGGTTGTAAATGAACTGAAAGTTGATCCAGAAAGCAGAATAGTAGGCCAGCTAGTCAGCTGCATGTACCTGTCTACTTCCTGTCTACTTCCTATCTACTACCTGTCCACTTCCTGTCTACTTCCTATCTACTACCTGTCTACTTCCTGTCTACTTCCTATCTACTACCTATCTACTTCCTGTCCACTCACCTGGCCCACTTCCTGTCCTCCCCAGCCTTGTGTGGAGCAGAGGGGTGTGGACCCAGGCAGACGTGCCTCTATAGCAGCCCTGGCAGCTACAACTGCACATGCAACCCTGGATTCTACGGTGACCAGTGTGAAGGTAACGTGACCAGCTTAAATGCAACTTTGTGTTTTCATTTAGCAAAGACTTTTGTTTTGTTGTTGACCAAAGCAGCGTAGACATCATCTGTAGTTCTGTGGACTCCATCCTGGTACCTTCTTTTGAGTTTCATCCTGGTACGTGTGTCTGAAACCCTGCAGATCAGCGACTGAACAGGAAGTTAGCGAGTAGCTGCTCGGGGTTGTTATGATCAAACAGAGGCCCTGTTTACAGCGGGGAAACAACAGATGCTTGATGTGGAGAGTAATTAGTTTATGGCCACGTTTTATTAGTGCACCAACAAAGGAAAGCGTTTTGTCTAGACTTGAAAGGGAAAGACTCTTTTACGAGTCGGTGTCCATGTTTGGTATTCAGGTTGTTTTAGCAAGCATGGCTGGTAGCTGAGTCTGACTTTCATTGAAATTCTTACCCTTCAAGTTTAAAGGGTAAGAATTTAAATCACTAAGTTTAAATCACTCAATCTGACTGAATCAGAATCACTGAATCTTACTCTGAAAACCCTTCAAAGTTTTTGCCAGAGGAAAACAGCTGCAGTATAACCGCAAGCCAATGTGTCCACAGAACAGCTCTGATAGTATTATGCTTTGCAAATAGCTTCCCTCCCTTTGGGTCAAAACACATGAAACAAGTTTGTAGTTTAACACGTCTCAGATTAAAGTCTGTCTGTTTTGACGAATGGCCAGTGTTTTTATCCAGCCAGAGGCAACTGCAAAGCTTTGTTTTACCCAGTGAGGCTGATCACCACAAGCACCCCACGCCCTGAGCCCCCCCCCCTCCCCGCCCCCCTCCCCACCCTCTAAAACCTCTTTAATAGTATGTGAGCCACGCAACTTCTCACCCTTGAGCTGAAATAACTATCCCTGCTTACACAGACTCTCTTCAATCTCTCAAATACCTTCCTGCCTGGCTCACTTGGATAGCACAGTGGAAAACAGAGCCATCTGCTCCTCCTGCTCCTCCTTCTCCTCCCTCTGCTCCTCCTCCTCTCTCCTCGTCTTCATCCTCTTCTTACCCTCTCCTCTTCTCTCCTCCTTCCCTCTCCTCTCTCCTCCTCCTCCTCCCTCTCTTCTTCCCCCTCCCTCTCTCTCCCCCTCCTCCCCCTCCTCCTCCTTCTCCCCCTCCTCCTCCCCCACCCTGACTCCCTTTCTCCTTCCCCTCCCTCTCCTCCTACTCTTCTTTCCCTCTCTTCTTCTCTCCTCCTTCCCTCTCCTCCCCCTCCTCCTCCTCCTCCTCCCTCTCCTCTTCCCCTTCCCTCTCTCTCCCCCTCCTCTCCCTCCTCCTCCCCCTCTTCCTCCCCCAGTCTCGCTCCCTTCCTCCTCCTTCTCCTGTTCCCCCTCCTCCTCCCCCATCCTCGCCCCTTCCTCCTCCCTCTCCTCTTTCCCTCCCTCCCTTCTCTCTCCTCCTCCTCCTCCCTTCTCCTTCCTCCTCCAGTTCACATGAGGAGGTAGAGGGTTCACCAGCACCTAATCGCCCTCACATCAAAGCCCTTGTCTTCATAGACGACCAATGAGACGCTCTAGCCCATTAACAATCCATTACTGGCCCCGGGGGGCCACAGCCTACAACAGGCTCTGATCAAAAAGTGTGTTTCAGAGCATCAGAGAGCCGCAAGCAGGACTCACACACTTCCCTTTGATCCACGTCTGCAATTAGGAAGCAGAGGAATTTTAAAACATTCTTCCAATCTGAAGTAGCACAAAGCTCTTGGACTGCTAATCATCTGGAATCATCTGGAATCATCTGGAATCATCTGGTCCTCTGAACTAAAGGCAGGGCAAGGGAGGGCGGTAAGGGGCGAGAGAGGGGGTGAGGGGGTGAAAGAGAGGGGTGGCTGTAGGGAAAAAGCAATGGGCCATGAATCCATGAGCAGTTTATTATATTATAGAATGAAAGAGCCTCTTACACAAGTGAATCACAGCACATATGTTGCCCATCTATACATACTGGGATGTTTTCTTCCTCTGATAAACGTATTTACATGTACAACCAGGATATCAATGGCTACCTCTTTAAACCACTATCATGTGGCCTTTGTCTGCTTTGTCTTTTGCTCTCTCTTCTCCATCCTCTCTCTCTCCCACCCTCCTCTCTCCCCACCCATCCTTTTCTCTCTCCAGCCAACGCATGCAAACTCCATCTAAATCCACGCCACTCTCACCCCAAGTACTGCGACATAACCAGTCCATACAGTGTTTACTGTCTGACAGAACCATAGTCCAGGACTTGTTTGCGCTTGTGTGTTCTTGCGTGTCTCATGCTGCTCGTCTCCTACCTTTCCTTCTTGTACATGTCCCTAGTCATTGCTTCTCCCATCCTATCCCTGCCGCATCTATCTTGCTGTGCTCGTCACGGCCCGACTCGCGTGCGTATGTCTCAGCTTGTTACTGCGCCGATGTCTAGGTCCATGCTCCTCACTGTTTGAATTATGTGCGTCGTTACATTGGAGGCTCTTTGTACGTGCTCTGTAGTGCCGCTGACCCCCGAAGCTCATCCCTACCACATCTCTGCATCTGCCCTGCACCCATATCGTCCTCTCTCTCGTTGCTGAGAGGTGCAGGGGACAGGCGACTCCTCATCTCTCCGCCAACCACTCACTCCTCCTTCCTCCAAGTCCCTAACTCCTCATACAATCGTCTCCCTCCATTTTCAACCTCTCTGCCCCCCAGAACAGCAAGGCCCTTGGCCTCCCTCTCATGGACTCCGCTCGCCCGTTATATTCTCTACACCCAGAGACAGGCCTCCTCATTTCTCTAGCCGGGAGGCCCGTGACTCGTCTGGCGCCATGCACTCTCGGTCGCCCTTCACGTGGCGCTGCGTCTCTTGCGGATTCGACCCCTACAATAAACACCTCTCACCGTCTCCCGCCATATGACCCCAAATCTCATCACCACACAATCTCCCCTGACACAACCCCCTCATGACCGATTCATGTCCATGACACCTGTGATTATTCTTCGTCTCTTCCCCCACGTGCTGGCTTTCTCTCTACGCCTCGACGTGTTGCGGGCCTGCGAGGATTGTGTCTTATGGCGCTTGTGTCTGTCCCACCCTCCTACATCTTCTTTTCTGTGTCTGTGTCCTATGCATCCCTAATGCCAGTTATCGGCACTTCATGAATAATGTGCTGTAATTAGCAGAGACCCATGGTGTAGCTTTCACACGAACAACCTAGCCTCCACCGGCCAGACACACTGACCAGGATTGTTCAGACACGCACACTGTTGCGCAGGCCCGATTACCCCCACACACACAACATTGTAAAGACACCTACAGCACGCCCAAGGAGAAATACCAAGGACCCAGACCTACCTCGTGTCCTACCAAAACACTATTTCATAAAACAGCCCGTTGCAAACTCAAGAACACAGAAAACATATCAGGGAATCCCACTGTTTCAGAAAACAACCTCAAAACACCTCCAAGGCTACAACTTGAATTTCCAAAGTAGTCATAACACCTTGATCACCTCTCTCTCCCACACCCTCTCTCTCCCTCCCATCGTCTCTTTCCTCCTCTCTGCACATCAGTACGTACGGCACACACACACACACTCTCTCTTCCCCTCCCTCTCTCACGTGAGGTGAAGTTGGAATAGGCATACTACCCTCCATGTTAAAATGCAGAGTTGGAGATAGGTCAGTAAGCAGAAGAAAGCAAGAGAGAGGAGGAGAGAGAGAAAGATCATTCGAGACGAGGGCGAGAGAGACCTAGACTCTGCGATGTGCACAACGAGCATACGTGAGGAGCCTCTCGTGTTCTCACAGGGGCTTTGCCTCCCTAATAATCCCCTCGCTCCTTTGCGGATGTGCACGCCTCTCGGTCTTCTCTAAACACGGACCCCCTATGTCCTACCCCACCCCACTCCTCCACTTCTCCTTCCCAATCCTTCCCCCTCCCTTCCATTTCCCTCCCCTCACCACCCTCTACTCTTCCAACAATCTCCTCCCTGTAAATATCTCTCTCTCCCCTCTCCCATTCCTCTCTGTCCTCTAACGCATATCTCCCTGCCTCATGCCTCCTGCCACCTGTAACAGGCTCCCTGACCAGTACCTCCCACCCAGCAGACGCCTTAGCCTGCTACACAACAAACATACCAGTGCTAACCCGACTCCCACCATACCACATATCACTCTCTCTCCTAACTACTCCCATACGTTCTTAGGCCCTTCCTACTACACCCAGCCCCCTGTAAAAGTGTGCATCACGTGTCCACAAGGACTGGATTGGAAGCCTGCCTTAGGCTCACCCAGCCCCGCCTCGAGATTCTGACTACACAGCCACACACCACCACACACCACCTACCCCACTACATCCTCCCCCTACCACCACACTCTCTCTCGTGGCTCCTGCCCCTCCAGCATCCTAAGGCAAG
>BROE01000028.1:509498-538856 GCA_036571765.1 Plecoglossus altivelis
TGAAAACTAAACATACCAATAAACAAAACACCGCATTCAACAAACTACTCTCAAAACTAAACACACAAACATAACAATAAATAAAAAACAAAATAAACACTCATCGTACTCCACAAACGCAACCCAACGAAGACAACTAAACTACTACAACCCCACACGCTCTCTCAGCCAACCTCGACCTCTCTCCTCCCCCTCCCTCTCCCTCTCTCTGCATCCATAGAAAACAGTGTTTGTCCATTGCCCAGAATGAGAGGTCAAGAGGGCTTGTAATGTTATGGACTTGAATGGAACTTGTGAATGCCCCTCTGGCTACGCTGGGCTTCGCTGCCAGCTTGGTGAGTATCAGTTGTCGTGTTCCCATAGCCACAAGAGTAACTGGAAAACAGACAACATTCTTTGTTGAATTCTATGTCTCGATTTCAGTCCTGTCGCCCACAGAGTTGATGTGGCCTGAAACGTTATCTTGGAAGTAGAAGAAAAATACTTTGGAATGGTAGAAGTTGCATCTGTTTAAAACTATCCTCTTCCTTCTCGCTTCTGTCCTCTCCTCCTTCCCTCTTCTCTAATCCCCTGCCCTCTCCTCCCCTCTCCTCTCCTCCCCTTTCCTGCCCTCCCCTCCCTCCCTCCCCTCCTCCTCCCCTCCCCCTCCTCCTCCCCTCCTCCTCCTCTCCTGCCCCCCCTCTCCTCTACCCTGTCCTCCCTTCTCCTCCCCTTCCCTTCCCTCCTCCTTCCCTCCTCCTCCCCTCCTCCTCCTACCCTGTCCTCCCTTCTCCTCCTCTCCTCTCCCCCCCCCCCTCCTCCAGAGGTGACCCAGACCCCCTGCAGTAACAGCAGGCCGTGCCCAGATGGAGGACCCTGTCTGGAGTATGGAGGAACTTACCTGTGTACCTGCCATACAGGTGTGGTGGAGATGGACCCTAACCCTTACCCCTATGGTAAGAGCCTGACACGAACCCAACCTTGACCTCTGACCCCTGTGATAAAAACTGGGAGAAAAAGTGGTAAAGACTGTTCACTCATCAGAAAACAAACACATAGATGTCAACATGTTCATTAAATAAAGGCACTTCTCACTGCAGTGTGTGTCTCCAGTGTGATAGAACACAGTCAAGTGTGTGTGTGTGTGTTTTCCAGTGTGATAGAATAGTCAAGTGTGTGTGTGTGTTTTCCAGTGTGATAGAACAGTCAAGTGTGTGTGTGTGTGTGTGTGTTTTCCAGTGTGATAGAACACAGTCAAGTGTGTGTGTGTGTGTGTTTTCCAGTGTGATAGAACACAGTCAAGTGTGTGTGTGTGTTTTCCAGTGTGATAGAACACAGTCAAGTGTGTGTGTGTGTTTTCCAGTACAGCCTCGCTCCGTCTGTGAGTCCAGCCCGTGTCAGAACGGAGGCTTCTGTTACGAGCGGGATGGAGGCTACAGCTGCGAGTGCAAACACGGCTACCGGGGCAAGAACTGTGAGAAAGGTACACGAGGAGCAGACTGGAAACTGCTGTAAACTGCTGTAAACTAGTGTACTACTGTAAACTGCTGTAAACTGCTGTAAACTAGTGTACTACTGTAAACTGCTGGAAACTGCTGTAAACTAGTGTACTACTGTAAACTTCTGGAAACTACAGTGTACCACTGTAAACAAGTGTACTACTGCAAACTGCTGTAAACTAGTGTACTACTGTAAACTGCTGTAAACTACAGTGTACCTCTGTAAACTACAGTGTACCACTGTAAACTAGTGTACACCTGTAATCTAGTGTACCACCTGTAAGCTAGTGTACCACCTGTAAACTACAGTGTACCACTGTAAACTACAGTGTACCACTGTAAACTAGTGTACACCTGTAAGCTAGAGTACCACCTGTAAGCTAGTGTACCACCTGTAAACTACAGTGTACCACTGTAAACTAGTGTACACCTGTAAGCTAGTGTACCACCTGTAAACTACAGTGTACTCATGTAATACCATGTAATACCAAGACATTGTGTGTGGTGTGTGTATGTGGTGTGTGTGTGTGTGTGTGTGTGGTGTGTGTGTGGTGTGTGTGTGTGTGGTGTGTGTGTGGTGTGTGTGTGTGTGGTGTGTGTGCGGTGTGTGTGTATGTGGTGTGTGTGTGTGGTGTGTGGTGTGTGTATGTGGTGTGTGGTGTGTGTATGTGGTGTGTGTATGTGGTGTGTGTGTGTGGTGTGTGTATGTGGTGTGTGTGTGTGGTGTGTGTGTGTGGTGTGTGTGTGTGTGTGTGTGTCCAGTCAGGAATGCCTGTGCTTCTGCCCCGTGTCGTAACGGTGCCTCCTGCAAGGAAGCCGAGGGTAGCTACGTCTGTGTCTGTTCCTACAGGTTCACAGGGAAGCACTGTGAAGTGGGTGAGTACACACACACACACACACACACACTGTGTCTGACAGAAATGTGTGTGTCTAGGAAACCCTGACCCATGTGTGTGTGTGTGTGTGTCTGTCCAGGAAAGCCTGACCCGTGTGTGTCCAGCCCTTGTGTGAATGGCGGCACGTGTTTCCACTACATCGGGAAGTACAAGTGTGAGTGTCCTGCTGGTTTCAGAGGACGCCACTGTGAGGACAGACACTCCGCCCACATCGCCACAGGTCAGCCAATCACACCTCACCCTCAACCAGCCAGTCAACCAGCAGATACTCTCAACATGACACTAAGGATGCAAACTGTTAGGATATATACTGTATAGATACTGTATAGATACATACCATATAAATATATAGTATAAATACACAAGTTATATGCTGTTGGTTCATTGGACACTGGCAGACACACTCACTTATCCATGGACATTGTTTTTTACCTTGCTTTGCTGTTTATATATATATATATATATATATATATATATGTTCTATGTTTGCATTTCCCTGCCACAGTAAATTCTGTGCTTGTGTATCTTGCATGGCGAATAAAAACCGATTCCGATTCTGACTTTGGGCTCGATGTGGTTGCCATGCCTACAAGGTTGTTGTGTCACACTGTAAAACGGTGCGTTGCTAAGCTCTGTCTGTGTGTGCGTGCTCCCCAGGACCAGACTGCGGTCCTCCTCCTCTTCTGAAGCACGCTGAGGTCCACTTCTCCTCCAGCTCTGCCGGCTCCCTGGCTGTGTACACCTGCCACCCTGGCTACATCTCCCTGCCCAG
This sequence comes from Plecoglossus altivelis, assembly GCA_036571765.1. Classification (NCBI taxonomy): domain Eukaryota; kingdom Metazoa; phylum Chordata; class Actinopteri; order Osmeriformes; family Plecoglossidae; genus Plecoglossus; species Plecoglossus altivelis. Next base: position 512,645 of record BROE01000028.1, read on the forward strand.
GGCCACACATAGCATCTGTGGGGGCCAGGGGGCCTGGAGCCAGCCCCCAGAATGCCAGGGTACAAACCACCACACCCGGGGGGGGAGGGGGTACAGGAGGAGTAAGAGGAGCAGGGGGGGGGAGCACAGCAGTAGCGGGTCTCCAGGAGAGAGGAGTGGAGGGCAGGAGGGAGGGAGGGAGGGCAGGAGGGTTGGAGAGAGAGGGAGGGAGTTCAGGAGAGAGAAGGACGGAAGGAGGGCAGGAGGGTTGGAGAGAGAGGGAGGGAGGGCAGGAGGGTTGGAGAGAGAGGGAGGGAGGGAGGGCAGGAGGGTTGGAGAGAGAGGGAATATGTTTGTGCAGGGAGGAGAATAAGACTGTGTTCTGGGTTATGAAACCATAACAGGATCTCGGTGGTCCGGCACAGGCAGATATTGCTTTGGCTAAAGAGAACGGCTTGTTAGGCTTGTTTTTCATGCTTGAAATGAAGCCATGAACTCCCTGTTTGAGCTTGTGGCAGAGACAGCTGCCAGTACTTCTGGCTTGATGTGTGTCGTGCTGTCAAGGAAACCAGTTATGAGTTAGTTTGGTTCAGTTAGTCAGTCAGGTTCTCTGATGTGCCTGGGTTAGGGTTACCTGGGTTACCTGGGTTTTTACATGGATTTATTTAGCAGACACATTCCTACAAAGGTGCGTGCATGAGTATCCTAACCCTTACCCTAGCCCTAGCCCTGACCGTAGCCCTAACCCTTACCCTAGCCCTAGCAGTGTGCCTAGCTCTAACTCTGATCCTGAACCTAAACCCTAACCTCAATGCACCATGTTTCCCCCAGAGGTGAATGAGTGTGCGTCACAGCCCTGCCTGAATGGAGCCACGTGTTTGGACAGGCTGGACTCATACCTGTGCATCTGTGACGAAGGTTTCACCGGGACCCACTGCCAGACAGGTACTAAGACAACACCTGGCACAGCATACTAGCATGCTGTACTCTCTGGAGGCCAGGCCCGCCTGTTAATGCTGGGTGTGTGTGTCTCTGTACGTGTGTGTGTATCTGTGTGTGTATCTCTGTACGTGTGTGTGTCTCTGTACGTGTGTGTGTATCCATGTGTGTGTATCTCTGTACGTGTGTGTGTCTCTGTACGTGTGTGAGTATCCATGTGTGTGTCTCTGTACGTGTGTGTGTATCCATGTGTGTGTGTGTATCCCTGTGTGTGTATCCGTGTGTGTATCCATGTGTGTGTGTTTCTCTGTACGTATGTATCCATGTGTGTGTGTGTCTCTGTACGTGTGTATCCATGTGTGTGTGTTTCTGTACGTGTGTGTGTATCTGTACGTGTGTGTGTATCCATGTGTGTGTATCCGTGTCAGACGTAAACGAGTGCCTGTCTGCACCATGCCAACACGGAGGCTCCTGCGTGGACCAGCCGGGCTTCTTCACCTGTCGCTGTCCCCCTGGCTACAGCGGCCGACACTGCCAGATCGGTAGGTCATCTCTCCGTCACTTACTGTGTCACTACTACAAGCTGTCAGCCTATCCTACGCTGTAAGCACAGGGAGACTACTGCAGTCAGACACAGGTGTTGGAGGGTGACGCTGTGTTGTCGCTCTCCAGAGGAGGACGGGTGTGACTCCGCCCCCTGTCTGAACGGAGGGGTGTGTCGCGGATACCGCCGACCCCCCCTGTGCGTGTGTAAAGAGGGTTTCCTAGGCGACCGTTGCCAGACATGTTAGTGTTGTGTTTCATTCTCCACGTGGTCTTATAGGAGGATGTTGTTCGCACTCTGTGGAGAGGGAGCGAGTCTGTACCGTGGAGCAGTGTGGCCGGTCTCTGTCGCCCTCTAGTGGAGCACATTGTGTCTGCTCTCTGTCGCCCTCTAGTGGAGCACATTGTGTCTGCACTCTGTCGCCCTCTAGTGGAGCACATTGTGTCTGCTCTCTGTCGCCCTCCAGTGGAGCACATTGTGTCTGCTCTCTGTCGCCCTCTAGTGGAGCACATTGTGTCTGCTCTCTGTCGCCCTCTAGTGGAGCACATTGTATCTGCCCTCTGTCGCCCTCTAGTGGAGCACATTGTGCCTGCTCTCTGTCGCCCTCTAGTGGAGCACATTGTCTGCTCTCTGTCGCCCTCTAGTGGAGCACACTGTCTGCTCTCTGTCGCCCTCCAGTGGAGCACATTGTGTCTGCTCTCTGTCGCCCTCCAGTGGAGCACACTGTATCTGCTCTCTGTCTCCCTCTAGTGGAGCACACTGTATCTGCTCTCTGTCGCCCTCTAGTGGAGCACACTGTATCTGCTCTCTGTCGCCCTCTAGTGGAGCACAATGTGTCTGCTCTCTGTCGCCCTCTAGTGGAGAACCCCTGCGTGCTGCAGCCATGTGGAAACCGTGGGTTGTGCAGGAGTGACTGGAGGGGAAACTACAGCTGTGCCTGCAGGGTGGGGCACACGGGAAAAGCCTGTGAGAAAGGTGAGTCTACTTCCAGTGATCCTGGACTGTTCCCCAGATCAACAGAACCTTGAAACTCAACACTGAAGCAACCTGATCGCCTGCTAGTTTGTCCTAATGATGAGTTATTCATGGAACCTATCTAACCCCCTCTGCTGCTGTTCCCAGTCGTGCTCCCCTCCCTCCTCTCTCCCATCCAAACCCCTGTACTGCTGTTCCCAGACCTACTCCCCTCCCTCATCTTACCTATTTAACCCCCTCTGCTGATGTTTCTAGACTTGCTCCCCTCCCTCCTCTCTCCCATCCAAACCCCTGTACTGCTGTTCCCAGTCGTGCTCCCCTCCCTCCTCTTGCCTATCTAACCCCCTCTGCCGCTGTTCCCAGACCTGCTCCCCCCCTCCGGACTGCGCATGCTGCGTGTGGAAGAGAGCGAAGTAGAACTCCGCTGGGACCAGCCAGACCCCCAGAGTCTGGTTAGCGCCTTCGCTGTCACATACGCCCCCCTGGAGGGCGGAGCTAGGAAGACAGACTTCCTGGATGGCCAGCAGTCCAGCCACCTGCTGCAGGGCCTTGCCCCCGGCCTCCTCTACAACATCTCCACCTTCTCCGTCAAACGCAACGCCAACAGCAACGACATCAGTCAGCCCGCTGTGGCGCTCATACGCACACGTGAGAAGTCCTGTGATGGTGGCGGGATGGATAGGAAGGATATTACAGTACTGAAGCATGATTCTAACACTGCTGTGTGTGTGTATGTGTGTGTGTGTGTGTCTGTGTGTCTGTGTGTGTATCTTTGTGTGTGTGTGTCTGTGTGTCTGTGTGTGTATCTTTGTGTGTGTGTGTCTGTGTGTGTGTGTGTGTGTCTGTGTGTCTGTGTGTGTATCTTTGTGTGTGTGTGTCTGTGTGTGTGTGTGTGTCTGTGTGTCTGTGTGTGTATCTTTGTGTGTGTGTGTCTGTGTGTGTGTGTGTGTGTGTCTGTGTGTATGTGTCTGTGTGTGTGTGTGTGTGTCTGTGTGTGTATCTTTGTGTGTGTATGTGTCTGTCTGTGTGTATATCTGTGTGTGTATATCGTTGTGTGTGTGTGTGCCTGTTTGTGTATCTTTGTGTGGTTCTGTGTGTGTACCTGTGTGTGTATCTTTGTGTGTGTATGTGTCTGTCTGTGTGTATGTCTGGTTGTGTGTATATCGTTGTGTGTGTGTGTCTGTGTGTGTGTCTGTGTGTGTGTAACTTTGTGTGTGTATCTTTGTGTGTGTGTCTGTGTGTGTGTAACTTTGTGTGTGTATCTTTGTGTGTGTGTCTGTGTGTGTGTATCTTTGTGTGTGTATGTCTGTGTGTGCATGGGTCTGTGTGTGTGTGTGTGTGTGTGTGTGTGCACCAGGCCCGAGGAGGGTGGAGCACCTGGAGGTGGTGAACGTGTCATCATCTCAGGTGTGGCTCCGCTGGCTGGTTCAGGCTGCTCACCACGCCACCATCAGCCAGGTGCGCGTCTCTCTGGCGCCCCCCGGTGGCAGCGGGGCTCGCACCGCCCTGCTCAACTCCTCCACCACCGAATACACCTTCAGGTCTGTCCCTTTCACTTATCTCATTACGAACTCAGATCCGTGTTTGTGTGGTGAGAAAATCCTTATAAGAATGGACATTCTTTTGACCAAATGTGATTTTTATACTGTGGATCAACATGTATACTGTGCTGTAACAGATGTTACTGGAGAGTCAGGGGTTGTAGAGGAATTGACACCTTTATGAACCTCCTGTACAGAGGTCAGGGTGGTGCAGTACTGTCCTTGGCCTTCAGATGGCACTGTTGTACCAGTGCTTATGGTAGATGCATATGCGGCACCAAACATTCTCTCCCCAAGGGGGCACTGTGGCAGATCTTAACTGGATGTGTATCACAAGTTCAAAGTGAGCTGTTTTGTAATCTTGCATGTCTGGAATGTGTGTGTGTGTGCTCTCTCTCCCTGTGTGTGTGTGTTCTCCCTGTGTGTGCTCTCTCTCCCTGTGTGTGTGTTGTCCCTGCGTGTGTGTGTGTTGTCCCTGCGTGTGTGTTCTCCCTGTGTGTGTGTGTGTTCTCCCTGTGTGTGTGCTGTCTCTCCCTGTGTGTGTGTTGTCCCTGCGTGTGTGTGTGTGTTCTCCCTGTGTGTGTGTGTGTTCTCCCTGTGTGTGTGTGTGTGTGTTTTCCCTGTGTGTGTGTTCTGCCTGTGTGTGTGTTGTCCCTGCGTGTGTGTGTGCGTGTTCTCCCTGTGTGTGTGTGTGTGTTCTCCCTGTGTGTGTGTGTTCTCCCTGTGTGTGTGCTCTCTCTCCCTGTGTGTGTGTTTTCCCTGCGTGTGTGTGTGTTCTCCCTGCGTGTGTGTGTTCTCCCTATGTGTGTGTGTGTTCCCCCTGCGTGTGTGTTCCCCCTGCGTGTGTGGTTCCTCCGCAGCTCTCTGCTCCCTGGTCAGCAGTACAGGGTGGATGTGTTGACCCAGAGCGGCTTGAAGCCTGATGAGTTTCCCTCCACCAGCCACTCCGCAGGGCCACTGCATGTCTGGACCAGTAGGTCACATGACCAGACACACACTCATCCGTGAAGGAAATTCAAATAGCTCAAATATTTGAAACTATCCCCTCTTGTTTCTGGGCTGCTGTGAACAGCTCTGGTTTTGTATGACTGAGTCACATGAACAGGAAATAGGAACCATGTTACTTTGATTTAGCACCATGATCAAGGACCTGTCTCATGATACGAAGATTTTATAGACTCTAATTCATGTATTTTTGCCACGTCCACTCAAACATCACACACACACACACACTAGTAGAAACCCTTTGTCACCACGACAGGAAATGACCATCTGCCTTCCTCGCAGGGCCCCTCCCCCCTCAGAACCTCTCCCTGTCCCATGTGACCACCAACTCCGCCCACATCACCTGGGACCGCCCTCCTGTCAACCTCCCAGACGGCTTCGTGGTCAACGTGACTCGGGGTCTGAACACTCGTAGCCGCTTCCTGGCCAGCGGGCGTGTGCGGGCGTACACCTTACGAGAGCTCAGTCCAGGTCAACACTACCACCTGTCACTCACAGCCGTCACCAACACAGAGCAGGAGCAGCTACACAGCCTCCCTCAACATCTGGCCTTCACTACCTGTGAGTCATCCAGGGAGTAGGACACACCAGGAAGGCTGTGTGTGTGTGTGTGTGTGTGTGTGTGCTCTCTCTCCCTGTGTGTGCTCTCTCCCTGTGTGTGTGTGTGTGCTATCTCTCTCCCTGTGTGTGTGTGTGTACTCTCTCCCTGTGTGTGTACTCTCTCCCTGTGTGTGTTTGTGTGTGTGTGTGTGTGTACTCTCTCCCTGTGTGTGTTTGTGTGTGTGTGTACTCTCTCCCTGTGTGTGTACTCTCTCCCTGTGTGTGTGTGTACTCTCTCCCTGTGTGTGTGTGTACTCTCTCCCTGTGTGTGTACTCTCTCCCTGTGTGTGTGTGTACTCTCTCCCTGTGTGTGTACTCTCTCCCTGTGTGTGTTTGTGTGTGTGTGTGTGTACTCTCTCCCTGTGTGTGTGTGTGTGTGTGCTCTCTCTCCACAGCCTGCCTCAGCATCTGGCCTTCACCACCTGTGACACACCAGGAAGGCTGAATCTGAGCATCGTCTCATGTAGTGATGCTTGTCTCCCTCTCTGTCAGTGCCGATGGAGGATGGTTTAGGGAGGAGGGCAAGGCTGGGGGCAGGGGGGCAGGGGAGCGTCCGAATGTCAGAGTCCCAGGACCTGGAGGTGACGGGGGACATGAACAGGTGGGAGAGAGAACACAACTCACAGTCTTTCTTTTTTCTTTCCTTAAATACTTCATTTTTTATGATGTACTTTAGATTTTGGAGGAGATTTTTTTCATCTTTTCTTTGATGTATGAGTGTATCAGCAGAATCTTGGTGTACTGAGACTTGATGTTGGTCGTTGTAGATACACGGAGCTGAGAGATAGCAGAGGACGACTCACCACCAGGTTCTCCAATCTTTCTCGGAAGAGTATCCGACACCGCACAAGTAACAGAAACACGTTTTCAGTTTTTACTTTTTATTCATTCATTCATTCATTAGCTACTGCTGATCCCTGGTAGGGTTGCAGTGCGGATTGTTCGTGTCAGGGGTCAGGGGTAAGGGGTCAATTTGGATTTTAAACCCTGAACTGGGGCCAGCAAGTCACTGGCCACTTTTCAAGTCAAGTTGAGCTTTATTGTCATTCCGCTACATGTGGGGGCATACAGTGGAACGAAATGTCGTGCCTCACAGAGCCACGGTGCTACATAAATACAGGCATAAGTAAAATATATATATAAAATGTTCCTATACATAAATTAAAAAATACAAACTATACGAATTCTTCAGATGAATACTGTACATGTGCAAAGAACTGAGTCTTTTAGTGGAATTTGTGTACACACAGCAGTGTGTGCGAAAAGTGCAAAAAGTTTTCATTTATTCATTCTTTTTGTCTGCAATGGGTTCCCTAAGCTCTAAGATGATAACATCAACAATGTCTTGCTGCTGTTCTTTCATTCATTCATTCATTCATTCACTGTTCGTTATTTGTTATCGGTCATATTAGGATGTTTTACGTCTGATAGGATGTATGTTTTTCACTGCAGAGCCAGACCCTCCAATCAAGTTAGAGAGAATGGAAGAAACGACCAATAAAATCAGTCTTGCACTAGAGATCCAGGAAGAAGGATCGAGAAGACAGTCAGGTAAGGACTGTCTGTAAGAAACTCACAATCATAGACATATACACTTTCTCTGTCCCGCCCACTGACCTAAAACAAACACACTCTTATCATCTCTCAGAAGTCTGAGAGAGAAAGAGGTGTTCAGTTTGACTGTTGGATCCATCTCATCTCTGCTTCCTTATGTTCACAACACGCCCTTAAACACGGATTATAGAGAGAGTAATGATAATAGTTTCTCAAACAAAGTCAACGTGTGTAGAATTTAAGTTCAGTCTCGTCAGCTGGACGGAACGTGGTGAGGGTGGGGAACCCCATGGTTCTCTGTTCCTGGTTCTCTGTTCCTGGTTCTTAAGAGCAGCTGCTGTGTTCCAGAGGGTTCCCGGGACTGCCGCGGTGTTCCCTGCCAGAACGGGGGAACGTGTGTGAAGGGGAGCGAGGCTTTCATCTGCAACTGTCCCAGCAGCTTCAAGGGCAGGCAGTGTGAGCTGTGTACGTCTAGCCACACACACACTCTCTGTCTCTCTCTGTCTCTGTATCTCTGTCTCTGTCTCGCTGTATCTCTCTGTCTCTGTCTCTCTGTCTCTCTCTCTGTCTCTCTGTATCTCTCTGTCTCTCTCTCTCTGTATCTCTCTCTCTCTCTCTCTCTCTGTCTCTCTGTATCTCTGTCTCTGTCTTTCTGTATCTCTCTGTCTCTCTGTCTCTCTGTCTCTCTGTATCTCTCTGTCTCTCTGTCTCTCTGTCTCTCTGTCTCTGTCTTTCTGTATCTCTCTGTCTCTGTCTCTCTCTCTGACTCTCCCTCTCTCTTTGTGTTTCTCTCTCTCAATCTTTCCTCTCCCACACGCTCTCTCTTCCACCTTCCCGCTGAACACGTTTCCTCACCCAAACATCCTCAGTTAGATTGTTTAAACATTCCTCTCTCTGAGCTCATCCGTCCTCACGAAGACTGCCAGGCTCTCCTGTATCTGCCTCCATCTTATCTCAGGAACACTCTCCACCCCCCATTCTCTACTCATGCAAGCCTCTTCCTCCCTCCCTCCCTCCCTCCCTCCCTCTTCTGCCTGGTGACCACACAGTCTGCCAGCGGGCTCCTCACCCCTGTACTCGCCTCTACTCAGAGACCAAGAGCGTTCCTGTCTGGGAGGGAAGCGTGTGTCGATACCTGTGAGTCTGTCACTCCCTGCTGGGTCTCCCTGGGTCTGGGTCTTCCTGGGTCTCCCTGGGTCTGGGTCTGGGTCTCCCTGGGTCTGGGTCTCCCTGGGTCTGTGTCTCCCTGGGTCTGGGTCTTCCTGGGTCTGGGTCTCCCTGGGTCTGGGTCTCCCTGGGTCTGGGTCTTCCTGGGTCTGGGTCTCCCTGGGTCTCCCTGGGTCTGGGTCTTCCTGGGTCTGGGTCTCCCTGGGTCTCCCTGGGTCTGGGTCTCTCTGGGTGGGTCTCCCTGGGTCTGGGTCTGGGTCTCACTGGGTCTTCCTGGGTCTGGGTCTCCCTGGGTCTCTCTAGGTCTGGGTCTTCCTGGGTCTGGGTCTCTCTGGGTCTCCCTGGGTCTTCATGGGTCTGGGTCTCCCTGGGTCTGGGTCTCCCTGGGTCTGGGTCTCCCTGGGTCTGGGTCTCTCTGGGTCTGGGTCTTCCTGGGTCTTCATGGGTCTGGGTCTCCCTGGGTCTGGGTCTCCCTGGGTCTGGGTCTCCCTGGGTCTGGGTCTGGGTCTGCATGTTCACACATGATACACATGCATCTTAGTGGGTAGAGGCTATGCATGCAGATCTGATCCGTATGTTATTGGCTGGATGAATATGTCATGAAACCTGAATCCCAGTACCATCTCCTAGTAGAACTAAAGTGAAGGTGAACTTGAATGAGCTTCTGCGTTTCTCTACAGGTATAAGAGGACATACAAAGTTCAGCAGGATGTGTGCTATCGAGAGATCTGTGATCCAATGCTCCCAAAGACAAGCCAGAGTACGTTTTGCTGTGTGCATTAAAAGTGTGTGTTTAAAGTGTGTGCATTTAAAGTGTGTGTGTGTGTATTTAAAGTGTGTGTGTGTGTGTGTTTAAAGTGTGTGTGTGTTAAAAGTGTGTGTGTGTGTTTAAAGTGTGTGTGCATTTAAAGTGTGTGTGTGTGTTTGAAGTATGTGTGTGTTTTTAAAGTTTGTGTGTGTGTTAAAAGTGTATGTGTGAGTGTGTGTTAAAAGTGTGTGTGCATTTAAAGTGCATGTGTGTTTGAAGTATGTGTGTTTTTAAAGTGTGTGTGTTAAAAGTGTGTGTGTATGAGTGTGTGCTAAAAGTGTGTGTGTTAAAAGTGTGTGTGTGAGTGTGTGTGTGTGTGTGTGTTGAAAGTGTGTGAGTGTTTGTTAAAAGTGTGTGTTTTTAAAGTGTGTGAGTGTTTGTTAAAAGTGTGTGTGTTTTTAAAGTGTGTGTGTGTGTGTGTGTTAAAAGTGTGTGTGTTTTTAAAGTGTGTGTGTTTTTAAAGTGTGTGTGTTGGATCCTCTGAACTAAAGGAATCCTTATTGTAAAAATGTGACTGGATATGTTCTATATATATGATATATTCTTCCTCCCACAGACAGAAGAACTAACAGGAAACAATAATGGTGGATTTGTTTTGAAACACAATTACATTTCAGATTAAAATCATCCATTGATGTGTTTGGGTCTGGGAGTTTGGCCTCGAACTAGCATCATAGTTATCTCTTTTCAAGAATGTTGCTCTTGGATTCTCTCAGAGAATAACGACCTCCCAAATGACTCTTGGTTGACCTCAACGCAGCGCTGAGTAGGAGCATGGCTGCTGTGAAACTGAGATCTGCTCAATGGATTGATAACTGTCCACACTCAACACAATATTTATATATTTTTGTCTTCAGCACGATAAACAGTCCACTGTAGTGACCCTGCATCGACACAAGCATACCTCGCTGGGAACGACACAAACTGGCACATTTGGAAGTCCTTTCTTTCGTATAGATGGAGATACACTTTAGTCCCTCAGGGAAATTTGTGTAAGGTTGCCCGAATTTTCACCCTAGATGAATTCAGATTCGCCTGTTTTTTTTTGTTTTGTTTTTTTGCTCTTTTTTTTGTTTTTTGTTTTTACCTCAAGTCAAACAGTTTCCTTCTTCTCAAAGATCAATTCTCAATATCATCCTGGAAAACATGTCATGGCCTGTTTCTATGTCTCAAAGCCAACCTCACTGCTAGCTAACATGTAAATACTGTTTATAGGCTGTTTTGTAGGTGAATATTTTAATAATAAAAACGTGAAAATGGATTTTCGTCATGTCTTAATAACTTTTGAAGTTTTCTACAGTCTTCAGAGGCACGAGGTCACAAAGGAACAGGCCAAATGGCAATGCACGTGATCACCACAAGGTGTCTATATTGCATCAATGTGACCTTTAATAATAATAATAATAATTTTATTGTGAGCCTTTTGAATCTGTGCAAATGTCGTTTTAAAGGAAAGTGTTTTAAATTTCGGATGTATATGGACAAAAGATTAAAATGGCGACTGATGTGTTTTTTATTTGTTTATTTGACCTTGTATGTGTCTGATTCATATTGGTAGTAAAACACGTTGGACTAAATATAAACGAAATCAACGATGACTTGTTAAACGACGGACCTTAGGTTTAGAGGTCATTGTGTCCCTCGAAACGACCCCCTGCCCCCACACGGTCTCCCCGGTACACGGACTGGCCATTTCAAGACTCGCGCTCCCAACCTCAACCCTGTCGTCAGCGCGTAGCAAGCCCACGCGCTCCAAGTCCCCCCTCCCAGCGCGCTGAAAGCTGATCTCGCAGGGGGAAGGAGAGGACCGCGGTGGGAGAAACCTGGATCTTACTTTCAAGCGTATCTGAACTAATTTACTGTATTTTTAAGCGTGCCAAATAAACCGGACGTAAATTAAGTCGTAGGCGCGTGTTGCCCGGACGTTTATTTTATTCTTAAACTCGCCAGCGTAGAATAATTCATTGATCGCGGACGAACTGGCACAATCTGTCCAAAGTTAGCTAGCCAACAAGCTAGCCAGCTAGAAGGACAAAACCGAGGCGAAAGCGGAGGCGACGCGAAAAGTGCGGTTCGGCGTCAAGTAGGTAGGAATGTTGCTGTTAGAAATTAACTTTAGATACGGATGAGAAGGATATCGAGGATTCGGACACCAGGAGTAAGAACAACAGACGTGCTTAAGGCTAGACAACGACAGCAATGTTGGGGCAGCGGCGACGGGTTCTCCGAAGTGGCAGCCAGTCGGTGTCCCGGGGCTGGCCACATTCGGTGCTGTGGAGACTCGGGGGCTTGGTATTTCTGCTCCTCGAGGGTACGGTGTGCCGCGCCAATCCTAGCAGTGCTCCGGGCGTCAACAATAACCACCCGAGTGTCAACGTATACATGAGCGAAGAGGAGGTGAAGAAGCTTTTAGGTAAGCATGGTTTCCTATCACAACACTTCGCTCAAGAACTAAAGGCACTTTAGTCTACACGGACAACCCACTTTTAGGGGGAAAGGTTTACGAGAAAGCACATTTAAGTGAATCGTTTCGGGCCAAGATGCCCTCGGTGAATTCAGCCGACACTGTTGAATGGCTGAAGGTAGTTAGTCACTATATAAAGTTAGTTATGAGGAAATAAATAAAGAATGCTATTGGCATTAATAGACCGCCACACATCGTCCCTGTCATTGATTCATTGTACCAAGGATATGAATTACAGCCAGTGCCCTAAGAATGTTAAAAGACTCAAATTAGAGAATAAATCTTTGCCCAAATCCAAACCATGGATTTCATTAGTCATTACTATAATAGAAAGCATATGAAACGAAGACAAAAATCACTTTGTTTTTAGATGGAACATAACGTGGTCAGAACCAGGTAATTTGCATTGAATGCCAAAACCTTCCCTTGAGCTGAATTAGAGATAATACGAGCCAAGCAAAGACTACTCCTGCAGAGGATTCCTGAACGGTTCTTATTATCCTTGACTGCATCCTCGTTTCATCTGAAGATCAGCTAAACAAGATCCACCCTATTGATTACCACTGCCTTGTTAATGTGGTAGTTCCTGGGTGTGTGTGTGTGGGGGGGGGAGACGGATTCTAGAACCAGTCGTTAATGTTCTAGAACCAGTCATTAATGTTCTAGAACCAGTCGTTAATGTTCTAGAGTTCCACAGCCGGCCAATGAAGGGCAGGGAATGTTGGCCAAACTGTTTTCTGATTCGGCCACTTCTGAGACACCAGCAACATCTTATCAGATAGCTGTGGAAGATCAGCATGAACTCCCTACACGATAGTTTGTGATTACCGGTTTAATGTGGTCAGATGATTTCAAACGTAGCCCCGTCACTGGTCTTTGGGTTTGTCTTTGTAGTGGCTGTTATTCTCCAGTTGGATAAGATTGATGGTTTAGTTGTAGTCACCCTCCCTCGAAGATGTGATGCTGTGGATTCGTGATCCTGTCAGACCACACAGTTTCATTTCTTAGTTTACAAACCTCCCGTCTGTCATGTTCGAACGCTCTCTGATGAGAGACAGGCCTGCTGGTTCGTTTGTCCTCCTCTTTGATGTTTCAGATCTGTCCTGAGGATCATATTCTTAGCGGTTTATCGGAGGATTCTGGAATATGTCCTCTTGTCTTCTGCTTCATCGAGCACCGTACAAACATCTGCAAGGAGGACGTGTCTGTGTGGGCCAGCTGCTGGGAATAGTCTCCTCTAATTCTCCGTCTCTCCTCATCGCAGATGTTCAGTGTCCTACACAACAGTCCTAAATTCCGCGAATTGTTGTGAAACCTACCCGTACAGCGTGATTTCACGTTGTCAACGAACACATCATAAACGTAGATGATGCTTTTTATCCAAAGCGGCGATGAGAGAAAGCAGAAGATGAAAGAATCAGAAGTAAACAGTTTCACAGTATTTTGGAGGTTACGGTGAAGGGACGGTCGGCATAGCAACATCTCCGATCACAGCATAGGGTCTGGCTAAGAGTTTCAGCTGCTGTTAGTGCTGTCTGTCCTGTTCTGAGGGAACGAGAGACGTTCTTGAGGGCCATTTCCTCAGGGAACAGGTCTTGAGTAGGGGGAACGAGAGACGTTCTTCAGGGCCGGTTCCTCAGGGAACAGGTCTTGAGTAGGGGGAACGAGAGATGTTCTTGAGGGCCGGTTCCTCAGGGAACAGGTCTTGAGTAGGGGCAACGAGAGACGTTCCTGAGGGCCGGTTCCTCAGGGAACAGGTCTTGAGTGAGAGAACGAGAGATGTTCTTGAGGGCTGTTTCCTCAGGGAACAGGTCTTGTTTGGGGGAACGAGAGACGTTCCTGAGGGCCGTTTCCTCAGGGAACAGGTCTTGTTTGGGGGAACGAGAGACGTTCCTGAGGGCCGGTTCCTCAGGGAACAGGTCTTGAGTGGGTCTCTGTTTGGTCCTGTTTTGTCCTGAGTCAGGCTGCTGTGAAGAGTCGAGGCCTGGAGGCTCTGGAGCAGAGCAGCTCTGATGGGAGTCAGGTGTCCTGAACTCAGAGCTCTCTGATCTCTGGATCATGCAGGTGATGGGGCTTTTCCAGAGATTTCTACACTTTCCTTTTGTGTTGAAACGGTACACTGTTTCTAACCCAAAACCACTATAGTCCAGTGTATTATTAATACTAGTGTGAGTGTGAGTGTGAGTGTGAGTGTGAGTGTGAGTGTGAGTGTGAGTGTGAGTGTGAGTGTGTGCGTGAGCGTGAGTGTGTGAGTGTGTGAGCGTGAGCGTGTGTGTGAGTGTGTGAGCGTGTGTGAGCGTGAGTGTGAGCGTGTGTGTGAGTGTGAGGCATGCATAAAGCACAGAGCCCGTTTGTAGAAATGCCTCCTCTCTCCCTCTGTCCTGCTCCTCTTGCGCTCCGTCCCCCTCACATCTCATCCCTACGATCTCAGAGCCTCTGTCTCAGCTTCAGTCCAACCTCCTCCGTGTTCACACTGATCATGTGACAGAGGAGAAAAGACATGGGGTTTACTCGTTGCTACTATGCGTTGTAAGCACACGACCTGTTCTTCGTAAACTCTCACTGAGGAAATCAGACAAGTCTGTGCACTGAGTCTGTGCGATGTTACTCTAGTAGGAAGAGTGAGTGTCGATGCGGGTGGAGAGAGATTCCTGTGTGTTGGCAAGTGGGGCCTCTCTCTCCCCAGGCTGCTGCTGCTGTCTCAGTCGATGTTCCCGTCTCTCCCTCGCTCCCCCCTTCTCTCTGGGTCTGCCTCTCTCAGATCCTAATCTGCCAGCATTTTTGTTTCTCTAGAAGTCTAGCTGGTGTTAGAGAAACCACCTCTTTTCTCCTGTCTGGGATCTTCATGTCTCTGTCTCTGCCTGGCACGGCCTGCCCCACCGCCCTGGCCCTGGCCTGCCCTGGCCCTGGCCTGCCCTGGCCTGCCCTGGCCCTGGCCTGCCCCACCGCCCTGGCCCTGCCCTGGCCTGCCCTGCCCTGCCCTGGCCCTGGCCTGCCCTGGCCCTGGCCTGCCCTGGCCCTCGCCTGCCCTGGCCCTCGCCTGCCCTAACCCTGGCCTGCCCTGGCCTGCCCTAACCCTGGCCTGCCCTGGCCTGCCCTGGCCCGCCCTGGCCTGCCCTGGCCCTGGCCTGCCCTGGCCCTGGCCTGCCCTGGCCCTGGCCTGCCCTGGCCCTGGCCCTGGCCTGCCCTGGCCCTGGCCTGCCCTGGCCCTGGCCTGCCCCGGTGCTTGCCACCTCCAACTCAAACAGAATCAGGCGACAGCAGTGTGGGAGCTCTGGGGATGAGGCGATGGTCATGACTCCCAGACCAGCTCTGCCAGCTGCTGAAACTCCGCAGGGTTAGGGTTAGACGTGGAGATGAAGGGCGGTCCATTTCTATAGGCCTGTTGTCTGGAACAACCTTGTGTGTTTTTCTCCAGATGTGGTCTGTGAGCTCTCCCCCCCACCCCTTGTTACATCTTCTTCACAGCTGACCTTGAGAAGTGTTGCCTCTTCATAAACCACCGCCCCCCCCCCTCCCCTTAATGCAATGATGTTGTACCACGGACCAAGAACTTGTGTAAGATGCTGTTGCAATATTTTTGACAAATCTTGTTTGAATGATCATTTAGTGCATAAAGTATATGCAATTTGCTGGATATCACCATATTGTGGATTAACCGGTGCTTTTTTCTGGTTTAAACACTGCAGAGTAGATTCCAAGAAATATATCTCTTTGGGAGACTGTCAGGTTTATCAGATTTTCCTTGCTCAGGTGAGGAGCTCAGATGGTGTTTCTAGTGAGTTCAACACCAAGCTAACCTGCCTCACCATTGGTCACCATGACACTAAAGTAAATTTGAGTCAATGCGTGGACAAATTCAGTCCCATAGTTGAAGCTTGGAGTTGTGTCATTTTCACTGTGATGATCCCAAATCTGAGAGAGAGAGAGAGAGAGAGAGAGAGAGAGAGAGATATAGGGACATTGAGAGAGAGGGGGGGGACAGAGAGAGAGACAGAGAGACAGAGAGACAGACAGAGAGACAGAGAGACAGAGAGAGACAGACAGAGAGAGACAGAGAGAGACAGACAGAGAGACACAGAGACACAGAGACACAGAGACACAGAGACACAGAGACAGAGAGACAGAGAGAGACAGAGAGAGACAGAGAGAGAGAGAGAGACAGAGAGAGAGAGACAGAGAGAGAGAGACAGAGAGAGAGAGACAGAGAGAGAGAGACAGAGAGAGAGAGAGAGGTATCCGAACAACCCTCAGGGGAATGGAAGTAGACACCTGGCGAGACTGTGGCTCGCTGGGAAACCCTGGAAGTATGAGAGGTCTTCTGGAGGAATGTGTGCTGAGTAGCAGTAGCAGCTCTCAGTATCCAGCCTTTTCACAGCACGCCTGGTCTCCTCTAGCCTGGAGGAGGGAGGCTCCAAGACAAACTGCTGGTGAATTATTTTCATGTGGTGTTTCCTTGATGGAGATGGCAGGTGAGGTAATGGCCACACGTGGTTGTAATTAATAGGAGAGTTCCCCCCTTGCAGTCAAGTCCAGGCTGCCACACCGTGGCTATGACAGTCTGCCTGGGCCTGGAGTCTGTCTGAATCTGGACTCTAGCCTGGAACTATAGTCTGTCTGAATCTAGACCGAGGCCTGGACATCCAGTCACCCTCCAGACACACTCTCAGACCGACCAGCAGACAGACGAGCAGACAGACCAGCAGACAGACCAGCAGACAGACCTGCAGACAGGTTCAGTCATCCTTCAGACAGACCAGCAGACAGACCTCCAGACACACTCTCAGACAGACCAGCAGACAGACCTGCAGACAGGTCCAGTCATCCGTTAGACAGCTGTCAAGGGAAGCAGACAGATATCAAGGAAGCTAATGTTCATACCATGAGTTTACGAACGTACCCAGGAGCCCTCCGTCGTGGTCATGTGACTGTCCTGCTTCCCATTCCTGTTTCCTCGGCGCAAGGTGAACGTCTGGATCAAACCTCTCCTCTGCTCTCTGAGGGAGAGGTACCATCTGTTCCCATGCTTCTCCGAGTGCTGCTGCGTCTATCTGTTCCAGGAAGCTCTGTACGTCTACGCAGAGAACCACCGCAGCAGAAAATCAACAACAGAACTTTCCTGCTCGTGTCATTCCAGATTCTGTCCAACCGGAACTTTTTTACTGGATCTGGAGAAAGTTAGTTCCCTGCCAGACATCTTGAGGGATGTCTTGGGAGTAGAATGGCTCCTATTCAGCCACGGGTGTGGAGAGCGTTTCTTTAACACTGCCCATGCAGGGACATAAGCTGGCTTATTACATCTGGAACGTTTGTTTGACCCCTTGCGTCACCTGAGCTGACAAATCAATGTAAATATATGCGTTTCCACAAACTCTTCTGTCCAGTTATTCATGACCGCAGCTGTGGGGGAACGTTTCAGATCTGCCTCATCAGGGGTGGAACCACAGCAAAGGACAAGTGGAGTTCTCTCTCTCTAGAACCTGAACAGGAACTCACGAAGGAGAACCTAGTTCTGTGGTCTGTAACAAAATACCTAAATTGAGGCTAAAGGTAACGAACCCAACAGAAGAGGGTTTATCTAGGAAACCTTACACCATAATTACTGCTAGTTTGAATCGGCTCAGCTGGAGACAGTGGAATCTGTTCCTGAGGGAAGAATGAAGTCCAAGTAAGAAATACACAAGTGAGGAGCAGGTAGTTTGCTTGCTGGGTTAGAGGAGATACCCCTGCTAAAATAGACTGACCAAAATACTCTGCAAGGGTAAAACATGAGCTGGAGGATAGTGTTTTATTACTATTATTATCATTTTTATTATTATTATTGTTATATAGTTTTTAGACCACCCACATTTTTCAGACAGATCTATAAGTATATTTCTATATGTTGTCCATACCACTTTTCAGTAGACTCTAAGCAGCTTGTTCACTGCTTCAGGACAGAGTGCGTTAGCTCTTAGTCTCATGCTCTTAGTGAGAGAAGTCACATTTGGTTTCGATCCCAGATCCTGCCAATCCTAAACTGCTGTTCTTTTCGCTTAATGCTTAGCTTCCTATGTGATTAGATGACCAGAATTTTAAAAATAACATGTTTTAGATTCCTCCAGTACTGCGCAGTACACGTTTCTATATTTCTGTGTGTTTGTGTTTGTGTGTGTGTGTGTGTGTCTTGTAGCCCATAATGACCGGCTGTTTCAGCTTGACGTTCCATGGAACATCACCAGCATAGCAGAGCATGGAAGAGTCAAGCCGTTTGCTGCAAAGGGAATTTGTCATGGTGCCTATAGAGCACTGTGAAAGCTTGTGCCCTGGGCTCTTCCAGTGTCGCTCATCCCCCCCCCCCTCTCTCTCTCCACGGCAGGACAAATATTGGGCTTTTCCAGTCATGTTAAGCCCATAACCACAGGCAGAAAAGCGAGAAGGAAATAAAAACATCATCTGACTACATGGGGAGTTTCCATTGAAATCAATGTCAACTTCTCAGTTGGAGCTTAGCTCCTGTGGGAAGAGGACCCTGCTTAAAACAGAGGAAGTACATTTATTAAGGAGCTGGAAGTTTAGCGAACATGCTAAAGCTTATTCAACTCTGTCTTTAAATGCCTAAATTGGGACTTCAGATCAGATCATTACAAAATAGTGAAATCTTTTCAACTGGGTTTCTGCTAGAAAGTCTGATCATTTAGGAGAATAAACGTCAAATTAGTTTTATGAACCTCACCTCTACCTTTACCTGAATACCAACTCAGCAGAATCCCCTTTCCCTCTGGCCCCCCTAGGCCTCCGACCCCCCGTCCCCCCGACCCCCAGCCCCCCTCTCCTCTGTCAGCATGTCTGAAAGGCAATCTGGCTCTTTATAGAAAGGAGACTGTGAACATTGATTGGATGATTGGCAGCTCCATTCATCATCTCTGTGCCACTCTGCTAAGATGGGCTGCTGGAGAGAGAGGCCCTCCCTCCTCCCCTCCCTCCCCCCTCCCCTCCCTTCCCTTCCCCTCCCTCCCCCATCTTTCTCTCCTCCAGTATGTCCCTTCTCTCCCTCCCCTCCCCCCCTTCCTGCTCTCTCCTCCCTCCTCCCTTCCTCTCTTTCCCCTCCCCTCCCCTTCCCTCCCCTCCCTCCCCATCTTTCTTCCTCCAGTATGTCTTCCTCTCCCTCCCCCTCCCCCCCTCTCCCCTCCCATTCCCTCTTCTTCCTCCAGCTGTCTTCCCCTCCTCCCCCCTCCCTCCATCTTTTGTCCCTAGATTCTCTGCCCTGGTGAGAGATTCAGGCTTAGCCACCAGTGACTGTTCTTTTGTTTATGCTTGGCTGCTGCCGTAGTGAATAAGTACAGTAGTCTCCCACCCAGGCCAGTTGTTGTTCTGTAAGTAAGAGGAGCGTTCTGAGAGAGATGTAACCTAGAGCATGCTGACAACTTGGCCCCAAGGCCGTTACCCAGAATGCACCTGGGCGTCACAGCCAGCCCCTCAGGGAAGATATGTTCCTGTTCTCAAAGAGGACTCATTTTATCAAGCTTTTCCAAAGCGCTAACGTTGAACATAAGTTTCGTTTAAGTCGTTAAGTTTTAACTTTGTTAGCTGCTGTTAAACTCAAGAATGGAGTGTCTGTGCTTTTCTTTGAGATGAATACTTTAAGTCATCAGAGTTGAGGCTGTGGTCATTCACCCTTCACCTGGCAACTAATGTCAGGGCTATTCACAGAACGCGCTCCCCACGTCAAAACACGCTCCCCACGTCAAAACACCCTTCCCATGTCAAAACACCCTTCCCACGTCAAAACACCCTCCCCACGTCAAAACACGCTCCCCACGTCAAAACACGCTCCCCACGTCAAAACACGCTCCCCACGTCAAAACACGCTCCCCACGTCAAAACACGCTCCCCACGTCAAAACACGCTCCCCACGTCAAAACACGCTCCCCACGTCAGAACGCGCTCCCCACATCAGAACACGCTCCCCACGTCAAAACACGTTCCCCACGTCAAAACACGTTCCCCACGTCAAAACATGCTCCCCACGTCAAAACACGCTCCCCACGTCAAAACACGCTCCCCATTTAGAGCAAAGAGAGGGCACGCCAACGAGCCAGTCTGTCGCTTCAGGGTCAAAAATCCTCAACACTCAGGCAGCCATCAGGCTGGTCATGATCCACGTTCAAACCTTACCAATACCCACCCTCTCCTGCTTACTGAGGAACCACGATCCTCATTCAGCAAGTGGAAGCCATCAGTGAGAAGCTTCATAATGGAAGAGAGAAACTCACTATCCTTAGATTCCTGCTCTCTCTCTCTCCTCTCTCTCCTCTCTCTCCTCTCTCTCTTCTCTCTCTCTCTCTCTCTCTCCTCTCTCTGCTCTCTCTCTCTCCTCTCTCTCTCTCTCTTTCTCTCTCCTCTCTCTCTTTCTCTCTCTCTCTCTCCTCTCTCTCTCCTCTCTTTCTCTCTCTTCTCTCTCTCTCTCTCCTCTCTCTCTCTCTCTCTCTCTCTCTCTCTCTCCTCTCTCTCTCTCTGCCCTCAGGGGCCTCTATGGGATAGAGGAGAGAGGGGGCGGGGTGGGGGGCACGCAAGGATCTTTGAAGTAAGTGTACAAAACCCCTGAAAGATGGCCTCTGTTTCCACTAGTCTGTGCAAGCCACTCAGACGTTTTGTGCCTTTTAAAAACAGGAAGGGTTGGAGGTTGTTGCTGCTGTTGCAGTTGTGTTCTTGATGTAGTTGATGCCTGTACTAAGAAGCCATACTGGTTTTCATGTAGTCTCCTGGTCAGCTAGCCTGCCTGATTTTACATCCAAGCTGCTGCCTGTGAAGTTGACCTGGAAGTCAAATCACATCTGAAAGTGGTTTTCTGTCGCCGGGTTCTGGCCCCCCTTACACTTGCCCCCCTCCCACCGGCCCCCTCTCACTGGCCCCCCTTCCACTGGCCCCCCTCCCACCGGCCCCCCTGTCCACTGGAGCTAATCTGCCTCTCTGCCCACCTGGTTGGTATTAGAGTCTGATTGCTGGACATGCCATCTGCAGCCAGGGCCAGGCATTCTGTTGCATTCTCCTATGCCTGGAATTCTGTTCATGTTAATGGGACCCTCCACTCTCACACAGACACACACAGACACACACACACACACACACACACACAACTTGGTGGGTCCTTTTTGTGAATTTAAGTCAGATGATTTGAGTGCAGATAATCTGGCAAGCAAACACCTGCTTCTCATGTGACCATCCTACCCTCCCACCATCCTACCCTCCTACCCTCCCACCCTCCTACCCTCCTACCCTCCTGCCCTCCTACCCTCCTACCCTCCTACCCTCCTGCCACCTCCAGTAGCCTGATGTTCCAACCACAGAGCCACACCTCAGGGAACCTAAACAAGTGTCAGCAGTTTCAGTTCCGTCCTGTTGGCTGTGCTAACTGAGATGTACCGATAACCAGCTCTGGAGGAGGAAGGGATGAACCCAGCCAGGTTTCATCTCCTGCCAAGCGTGCGGTCTGTTGCTGCGAGCATCTCCAAGAGCCTAGAACGACTTTGAGAACGATCACGTCTACGTAGGATCAGCGTGGGTGTCTGAAGGTCGAGACCGCGAGCACAGGGGGAGGAGAACAATGTTCCATACGACCTTCTTCGACGATCCGGCATCTGGCGAGGGAACACGTTCACATGAGGAGAAACTGAAACACAGTAAAGAGCTGATTGTTCATGCAGCTAAACGTTCCTTTTCTCTTGTGGGGGAAGAACAGTTGAACTGTTCTGCAACGTACCTTCTGAAACCTTAAGTCCTAAGATCCTCCCCTTCCTCCTCCTCCTCTTCCTCGCCCTCTGTCCCCCACGGGGTTGTTTGGACTTTCCAGTTGACAGAGTTCCCTGTTGGCCCTCGTTTCCCCCCGCAGCCGGTTAATCTGCCCTCCGTCTCCACGGTGAGAGGCCGGGGAAGGCTGTTTATCTCATGGCCACTCAAGGATGGAGGTTCTCTCCCCACACAGGATAGAGGCCACAGGATAGAGGCTGTCTCTCTTCACACAGGATAGGGGCCACAGGATAGAGGCTGTCTCTATACACAGGATAGAGGCCACAGGATAGAGGCCACAGGATAGAGGCCACAGGATAGAGGCCACAGGATAGAGGCTGTCTCTTCACACAGGATAGTGGCTGTCTCTCTTCACAGGATAGAGGCTGTCTCTTCACACAGGATAGAGGCCACAGGATAGAGGCTGTCTCTTCACACAAGATAGAGGCCACAGGATAGAGGCTGTCTCTTCACACAGGATAGAGGCTGTCTCTCTTCACAGGATAGACGCTGTCTCTTCACACAGGATAGAGGCCACAGGATAGAGGCTGTCTCTACACACAGGATAGAGGCCACAGGATAGAGGCCACAGGATAGAGGCTGTCCCTTCACACAGGATAGAGGCTGTCTCTCTTCACAGGATAGAGGCTGTCTCTTCACACAGGATAGAGGCCACAGGATAGAGGCTGTCTCTTCACACAGGATAGAGGCCACAGGATAGAGGCTGTCTCTCCCCACACAGGATAGAGGCCACAGGATAGAGGCTGCCTCTTCACACAGGATAGAGGCCACAGGATAGAGGCTGCCTCTTAACACAGGATAGAGGCTGTCTCTCCACACAGTATAGAGGCCACAGGATAGAGGCTGTCTCTCCCCACACAGTATAGAGGCCACAGGATAGAGGCTGTCTCTCCCCACACAGGATAGAGGCCACAGGATAGAGGCTGTCTCTTCCCACAGGATAGAGGCCACAGGATAGAGGCCACAGGATAGAGGCTGTCTCTCTTCACAGGATAGAGGCCACAGGATAGAGGCTGTCTCTACACACAGGATAGAGGCTGTCTCTTCACACAGGATAGAGGTCACAGGATAGAGGCTGTCTCTACACACAGGATAGAGGCCACAGGATAGAGGCTGTCTCTTCACACAGGATAGAGGCTGTCTCTTCACACAGGATAGAGGCCACAGGATAGAGGCTGTCTCTCTTCACAGGATCCCCACCTGCCCTGTCCAGGCCCAGCCTGTTGCTACCTAACCCTGCCACCCTGCTTGTGTTCAGGCAGCCTGTGTTCAGGCAGCCTGTGTTCAGGCAGCCTGTGTTCAGGCAGCCTGTGTTCAGGCAGCCTGTGTTCAGGCAGCCTGTGTTCAGACAGCCTGTGTTCAGGCAGCCTGTGTTCAGACGAAGTAGAACGTCTCTTCTCATCATGTGGGTCTTTTATACTGCTTTGTGGATTTGCTGTTACACACACACAAACATACACACACACACACACACACACACAGACATATACACACACACACACACACACAGGGAGAGTCCTCAAGCCAGGACACCTAACACCATCCTGGCGTGTGACTCACACAGTCCTCCACATAGCGATCTCCACCAGTCACTGCTGAGACATTTCACTGGCTTTGATCAAGTAGCTGTCCTAACTGGAGAAGCTGGAACAACTACAGTACCGAAGTAGGAAGTAGGAAATGGTAACACTGTTCTCTCTCATGCCAGAAGTCTCTCACTGTGTTTAGGGTCTCTCTGTCCTGGTGCGTCCTGTCCTAGGCTGGTCTTTCTGTCCTGGCATATTGTGTCCCTGTTTGGTCTCTCCTTCCTGGCATATTGTGTCCCTGGCTGGTCTCTCCTCCCTGGCGTGTCCTGTGTCCCTGTTTGGTCTCTCTGTCCTGGTGTGTCCTGTGTCCCTCACTGGTCTCTCCTCCCTGGCGTGTCCTGTGTCCCTGTTTGGTCTCTCTGTCCTGGTGTGTCTCTGGCTGGTCTCTCCTCCCTGGCGTGTCCTGTCTCCCTGACTGGTCTCTTCTCCCTGGTGTGTCCTGTGTCTCTGGCTGGTCTCTCCTCCCTGGTGTGTCCTGTGTCCCCCACTGGTCTCTCCTCCCTGGTGTGTCCTGTGTCTCTGGCTGGTCTCTCCTCCCTGGTGTGTCCTGTGTCTCTGACTGGGTCTCCTCCCTGGTGTGTCCTGTGTCCCTGTTTGGTCTCTCCTTCCTGGCATATTGTGTCTCTGGCTGGTCTCTCCTCCCTGGCGTGTCCTGTGTCCCTGTTTAGTCTCTCTGTCCTGGCGTGTCCTGTGTCCCTGTTTGGTCTCTCTGTCCTGGTGTGTCCTGTGTCTCTGACTGGTCTCTCCTCCCTGGTGTGTCCTGTGTCCCTCACTGGTCTCTCCTCCCTGGTGTGTCCTGTGTCCCTGGCTGGTCTCTCCTCCCTGGTGTGTCCTGTGTCTCTGGCTGGTCTCTCCTCCCTGGTGTGTCCTGTCTCCCTGACTGGTCTCTCCTCCCTGGTGTGTCCTGTGTCTCTGGCTGGTCTCTCCTCCCTGGTGTGTCCTGTGTCTCTGGCTGGTCTCTCCTCCCTGGTGTGTCCTGTGTCCCTGACTGGTCTCTCCTCCCTGGTGTGTCCTGTGTCTCTGGCTGGTCTCTCCTCCCTGGTGTGTCCTGTGTCTCTGACTGGTCTCTCCTCCCTGGTGTGTCCTGTGTCCCTGTTTGGTCTCTCCTTCCTGGTGTGTCCTGTGTCTCTGGCTGGTCTCTCCTCCCTGGCGTGTCTTGTGTCCCTGTTTGGTCTCTCTGTCCTGGCGTGTCCTGTGTCCCTGTTTGGTCTCTCTGTCCTGGTGTGTCCTGTGTCTCTGACTGGTCTCTCCTCCCTGGTGTGTCCTGTGTCCCTCACTGGTCTCTCCTCCCTGGTGTGTCCTGTGTCCCTGACTGGTCTCTCCTCCCTGGCGTGTCCTGTGTCCCTCACTGGTCTCACCTCCCTGGCGTGTCCTGTGTCCCTGACTGGTCTCTCCTCCCTGGTGTGTCCTGTGTCCCTCACTGGTCTCTCCTCCCTGGCGTGTCCTGTGTCCCTGGCTGGTCTCTCCTCCCTGGTGTGTCCTGTGTCCCTGGCTGGTCCATAGGCGTGCATGTAGAGGCCTGAATAACAGAGACACCTGATGTGTTAAAGTTGTCTCAGATCAGAGTTCCAGCAAGGACATGTGCTGTGCTTTCCTAGCCTGGAGTAAACACAGAAGGTAACTGAACCATGAAAGGATCGGGACGCTTTTAAGGAGCCAGCCAGCCCTCCCACTCCCTCTCTCCCTCCCTCTCTCCCACTCCCTCTCCCTCTCTCCCACTCCCTCTCTCCCTCCCTCTCTCCCTCTCCCGTGTCTCCCTCCCTCATGTCACCATCACCCATTCTCGCTCCCCCATCTCTCTCTCCACCATCCCTCCCCCATCTCTCCCTCCCCCTCCACGCATAGCTGTATACAACAAGGTCTGCCATTAAGACAAAAAAACGACTGGTTGAGTGGTTTATAAAAGCTACTGGGTTGACCACAGGCCTTTTGAATCCATCTATTTCAAACGGGTGCGTAAAAACTCTGTCTAGTGAGTCAGGACAGACCAGATGATGTTGTGTTGGTTCTCATACAGTGACAAACACTCTGGACTCTCCACTAAGACCTTTTTTCTGTGTCTATCCCCCTCTTTGTTTACCTCTTGTCCTCTCTCTCCCCCCCTCGTTCCCTCTCTCCGTCTCCCCTCTCTCGCCACTCGTTCCCTCTCTTCGCCTCCCCTCCCTTCCCCCTCGCTCCTTCTCTTCGTCTCCCCTCCCTCCCCTCTCGCTCCCTCTCTCCCTGGGCCGGGGGCTGTTGCGTGGCTCAGTCTTTTCAAATGGATGCTTTTAAAAGCCTGTGGTCCAGTTTGTTTTGATTCAGGGACCTGAGGGGAAAAACTGTCTTTCTCCTCTCACTCCCGCTCTTCTTTCTCATCTCTTTCTCTCCCTCTATCTCTCTCTCTATCTCTTTCTCTCTCTCTCTCTCTCTTTCTCTCTCCCTCTCTCTCCCTGCTTCTCCCTCCTTCTCTCTCCCTCTCTCTCTCTCTCTCTCTTCCTCTCTCTCTTCCTCCCTCCCTCCCTCCCTCCCTCCCTCTCTCCCTCTCTCTCTCTCTCTCCCCCCCTCTCTCTTTCTCTCACCTTTCTTTCTCCTTCTCTCTCCCTCTCTCTCGCTCTCTCCTCCTCCTCCTCTCCATCTCGTCTCTCTTTTAGTTTTAATTGATGTCAAAGCAGTGTGGCCACAGGCAGATAGTCACACTGAACTAAGCTTGGGGATGGTCATTATTTCACCACTAATCTGAGAGGGTGTGTGTGTGTCTTCCTGGTTCTGGATGAGTGTTTCTCTTAGGAGGTATGAGCCTTTTGCTGGCTGTTTAACACAACATTAGCTAGTTAGCTTAGTGCTGACCTGTTAGCTTAGCTCTGGCTAGTTAGCTTAGTGCTGACCTGTTAGCTTAGCTCTGGCAGGTTAGCTCAGTGTTGATCGGTTAGCTTAGCTCTGGCAGGTTAGCTCAGTGCTGACTGGTTAGCTTAGCTCTGGCAGGTTAGCTCAGTGTTGATCGGTTAGCTTAGCTCTGGCAGGTTAGCTTGGCACTAGCTGGTTAGCTTAGCTATGTCTGGTTAGTATAACGTTGGCTTAACACTGGCTATGAAAATGGAGATGATAACAACCCAGATGTAACTCGTCACACCCCCAGGGCAGAGGGAGACTTTCTAGCTGCTGCCTCACTCCCCCTGGTGGGAGGAGGAGGAGGAGAGGGGGTAGTGCAAGAGGAGGAGAGGGGGAGGGAGGGGAGGGGGTAGTGCAAGAGGAGGAGGTTGGGGAGGGAGGGGAGGGGGGGGG
>BROE01000028.1:544383-573551 GCA_036571765.1 Plecoglossus altivelis
TTATCACCCAATCTCCCCTCTCCTGCTCCTCCCCTCCCACACCCCTCCTCTCCTCTCACCATCAGACCTCCACCCTGGCTCTGCCCCCCTGCTCCAGCTTGCAGCAGCCTCCTCCTTCCCCAGCTCCGGGGATCACGAACCCAGAAGTAAGTTCCCTTTCAGTCCAGCAGGTGTCAGACTACCTGGCCCCAGTCCTGCCACAGCCCTCCTCCCTCTGACCAAGGCTGCTTTGAGCCCTCTCCCCCCCCCCCCCTCTCTCTCTCCTCTCCCTTTCGCTCTCTCTCTCACTCTCCCTTGCGCCCTCCCTCTCTCTCTCCCTCTTTCTCCCTCTTTCTCTCTCTCTCCCTTTCGCTCTCTCCCTCTTTCTCTCTCTCTCTGTCTCTCCCTCTCTCTCTCTCTGTGTCTCTCCCTCTCTCTCTCCCTCTCTCTCTCTCTCTCTCTCTCTTTCTCTCTGTCTTGTGACGGTGAAAAAGAGGGAAGGATATGTAGACTGCCTTGTGCTTAAGTCAAACTTTGGTTGCTGCAGCAAGACCTGTAGTAATGCAGCAAGGCCTGTAGTAATGCAGCAAGGCCTGTAGTAATGCAGCAAGGCCTGTAGTAATGCAGTAAGGCCTGTAGTAATGCAGTAAGGCCTGTAGTAATGCAGCAAGGCCTGTAGTAATGCAGCAAGGCCTGTAGTAATGCAGCAAGGCCTGTAGTAATGCAGCGAGGCCTGTAGTAATGCAGTAAGGCCTGTAGTAATGCAGTAAGGCCTGTAGTAATGCAGCCACGCCTGTAGTAATGCAGCAAGGCCTGTAGTAATGCAGTAAGACCTGTAGTAATGCAGTAAGGCCTGTAGTAATGCAGTAAGGCCTGTAGTAATGCAGCAAGGCCTGTAGTAATGCAGCAAGGCCTGTAGTAATGCAGCAAGGCCTGTAGTAATGCAGCAAGACCTGTAGTAATGCAGCAAGGCCTGTAGTAATGCAGCAAGGCCTGTAGTAATGCAGCAAGGCCTGTAGTAATGCAGCAAGGCCTGTAGTAATGCAGCAAGGCCTGTAGTAATGCAGTAAGGCCTGTAGTAATGCAGTAAGGCCTGTAGTAATGCAGCAAGGCCTGTAGTAATGCAGCAAGGCCTGTAGTAATGCAGTAAGGCCTGTAGTAATGCAGCAAGGCCTGTAGTAATGCAGCGAGGCCTGTAGTAATGCAGTAAGGCCTGTAGTAATGCAGTAAGGCCTGTAGTAATGCAGCAAGGCCTGTAGTAATGCAGCAAGGCCTTTGGTTTTAATTACCTGCAGCCCCCCATCCTGTACGTTGTTGGATAAAAGCTTGAACTAGATGAATACATTATTATCATCCCTTTAAAACGACAGCATCCTCATTCACTGTATCTCCTTTTCCAAACCATCGCCATAATCTCTGTCCTGCTCCTCAGTGTCTGCTGTGAACTTTGACCTGTCCTATAATCTAATGATATCACCAATTGCATCACTTAAGCACGTATATTTTCTAGCTAACATCGGTGAGCTGTACATGTAGAGTCCTGAGTCAGGATGACTTTAATCAGTGGGAGTTTTGCTTTTCTGTGGTTTAGATAGCAGATATTCCATCTGGCCTGTAGGGGGCAGCAGAGAGTCTAATACTTTAACCCAACCTCAGCCCTCAATGTCATGACTGAAGGATGAAGGGAGATCATATCAATCTGCCATGACCGTATCTGTAGGGAAATGTAAAGAAATATGGTTCTGAGAAGGGGGGAGATGATAGGACAGTATGTCCTGCCTCTCCTGTTGACATATTGTGAATACACACACTTGCTGTGTTTATGTAAAGAGGTTTGTGTTAACGTAGCATGGTAATCTGTTTTACAAGGAGTTTATGTCTCTGTTCTGGTGCGTGACAGTGAGCTGCTGGCTACCATGTGTTCTTCCTATGAGAGAAGGAGACATACACACAGGGAGACACACACACACACACACACAGGGAGACACACACACACACACAGGGAGACATACACACACACAGGGAGACACACACACACACAGGGAGACACACACACACAGGGAGACACACACACACAGGGAGACACACACACACACACAGAGAGACACACACACACACAGGGAGTCACACACACACACAGGGAGTCACACACACACACAGGGAGTCACACACACACAGGGAGTCACACACACACAGGGAGTCACACACACACAGGGAGTCACACACACACGCACACAGGGAGTCACATACACACACACAGGGAGTCACACACAGGGAGTCAAACACAAACACACAGGGAGTCAAACACACACACACAGGTAGTCACACACACACAGGGAGTCAGACACACTCACACACACACAGGGAGTGACATACACAAGGAGTCACACACACTCACAGGGAGTCACACACAGGTAGTCACACACACTCATAGGGAGTCACACACAGGGAGTCACACACACAGGGAGTCACACACAAGGAGTCACACACACTCATAGGGAGTCACACATAAGGAGTCACACACACTCATAGGGAGTCACACACAAGGAGTCACACACACTCATAGGGAGTCACACACAGGGAGTCACACACACTCATAGGGAGTCACACACAGGGAGTCACACACACTCATAGGGAGTCACACACACAGTGATTCACGTACAACGCTCCAAAGCCTGGTCTGTAATACGTATGGGGAAGACTGGAACTAGACATTGTCTAGGTCGTTTTTTTGAACACTTTTGAAGTTATAGAGAACCAGACTAACTCTGTGTGTGTGTGTGGGTGCGTGTGTGCGTGCGTGTGTGTGTGTGTGTGTCAGGCTACCCGTCTCTCCGCATCGAGAAGAACGACCTGAGGAGTGTGACCTTGATGGAGGCTAAGGCCAAGGTCAAAGACATCGCCATCTCCAGAGAGAGGGTCACGCTTCACGATGTTCTACATGAAGGTACTGTTCAACACACACCTGGAACACACACACACACACGCACACCTGGAACACACACACACCTACAGCACACAAACACACACCTACAGCACACACACACACGCACACCTGGAACACACACACACACACGCACACCTGGAACACACACACACCTACAGCACACACACACACACCTACAGCGCACACACACACACCTGGAACACACACCTACAGCACACACACACACGCACGCACACCTGGAACACACACACACCTGGAACACCAACACACTTACAGCACACACACACACCTACAGCACACACACACACACCTGGAACACACACACACCTGGAACACCAACACACCTACAGCACACACACGCACACCTGGAACACACCTACAGCACACACACGCACACCTGGAACACACACACCTACAGCACACACTCATGCCTACAACACACACACACCTGGAACACACACATCTGTAACACACGCACCTACAGCACACACACTCACCTACAGCACACACACGCACACCTGGAACACACACACCTACAGCACACACTCATGCCTACAACACACACCTAGAACACACACATACCACAACACATACACACACACCTGGAACACAAACACACACACCTGGAACACACACACCTACAGCACACACACATGCCTACAACACACACACACACCTGAAACACACACACACACATCTGTAACACATACAGCACACACACATGCCTACAACACACACACACACCTGAAACACACACACACACACACATCTGTAACACATACAGCACACACACATGCCTACAACACACACACACCACAACAAATACACACACCCTCAGTTTTGTCTCCAAACAGAGTTTTGAAAAAGAACAGTATTTATTACCACTGTGGCCTGGACATTTTGTTAAAGATTTCACGGTACAGAGTGTCCAACTCTATTCTCCGGAACTGAATTCCCTCCACACGCACGCACGCTCGCTCGCACGCACGCACGCTCGCTCGCTCGCTCGCTCGCTCGCTCACTCACTCACTCACTCACACACACACACACAGACATTCTCACTCACACACACACACACACACACACAAACCCTGACGTGTGATACGAGCAGCAGTACAGCCTGTGTTCCTGCCACGCTTGTCTGGGTCACAGCAACAGAGGTCAGTGTGGTCCAGTCTGCTGTACTGACTGCAGCTCCTGTACAGTCTCCTGCTGTGACTGAAGGAGAGGGCATTAGGGAACAGGTCAAAGAGGCTCCTCTGGCCTCTATCTGTCCCCCTCTCCCCTCCTCTCTCTCCCCTGTCTGGCCTCTATCTGTCCCCCTCTCCCCTCCTCTCTCTCCCCTCCTCTCTCTCCCCTCCTCTCTCTCCCCTCCTCTCCCCCCTGTCTGGTTGCCTGTAGAGGAAGTGTTGACACAACGGCCTGCTACAGTAATCGCCTTTCTCCACTTTCACGCTCCCAAGCAAAAGCTGGCCCCAGTCTCCTCTAGCTTCCTCTCTCCTTCTTCTGTCTTCTCCTTCTCTCCCCTTCCAGCTCCTCTCTCCTCTCCTGTCTGTCTCCCTCCTCTCCCTCTCCTTCCTCTCCTCCCTCTCCCTCTCCTCTCCCTCCTCTACCTCTCCTCCCTCTCCTCCGTCTCCCTCCTCTCCTTCTCCTCCCTCTCCCTCCTATCCCTCTCCTCCCTCTCCTCCTCTCCCTCTCCTCCTCTCTTTTTCCTCTCCCTCTCCTCTGTCTCTCTCCTCTCCCACCTCTCCCTCTCCTCTGTCTCCCTCCTCTCCTCCTCTCCCTTTCCTCCCTCTCCTCCTCTCCTCCCTCTCCTCCATCTCCGTCCTCTCCCCCGTCTCCTCCATCTCCCTCTCCTCCCTCTCCTCCTCTTCTCCTCTCCTCCTCGCCCGCCCAGTTGCCTTTCTGCTCTGGTTGCTGCTTGCATGGAAGACAAGATGTTCCTTCTGGTTTTGGAGCATTCCCCAACCCCACCTCCATGCCAACCCCACCTCAATCCCAGTTCCTCAATTCCTCAGTCTGAACTGGGTGTTTGACGAGAGTGTAAATGATAAATGACTAATGTGTTGTGTTCCTGTACTGTCCTTGCCCTGTGCCAGTCAGCAGAGAGTCGTCACGCTTGTTATGAGAGGGATCCGCTGGATCAACGGTTAGACTCCTCACACTTCTGCCTCACCTTATCAGCCATGTGGAGGGGAAGAGTTGTTTTTGCCAAACCAACTGGAACACCACCTAATTTCTTTACGCAAATTACTCACAGCTCTGCTCCGCTCTTCGCTCTCTCTCTCTCTCTCTCTCTCTCGCTCTGATGGAGGTGTTTTCATGACACGGAGTAGGAAGGTGTCTTGGTGATTGGTGGGGTGGTGGGGGTTCACCGTGGGGGGGCTGCGTGTCCAAACCTGCCCCCCCTGCAGAGTCTGCGGCACAAGGAGGCGGGGATGCTGGGTCCTGCCGAGACACAAGACCTCCCATGGGCACAGCTGCACCTGGAGGATTCATCTAGAAGAACGATGAGAGAGAGGGGGATGAGGGGGGAGAAGAGAGACGAGGGAGGAGGAGGGAGGAGGAGAGAGGGAGGGAGAGCCCAGGGAGAGGAGAAGGGAGAGAAGAGAGGGGGAGAGGGAGGGGAAAGAGATAGAGAGGGAGAAAGGGAAGAGAGAGTGGGGGGAGAAGGGAGAGAGGGACCTGGGGAGGGAGAGAGGGAGGGGGGAGAGAAGGGGAGAGAGAGAGGGAGAGAAAAGGAGAGGGAGAGAGA
This sequence comes from Plecoglossus altivelis, assembly GCA_036571765.1. Classification (NCBI taxonomy): domain Eukaryota; kingdom Metazoa; phylum Chordata; class Actinopteri; order Osmeriformes; family Plecoglossidae; genus Plecoglossus; species Plecoglossus altivelis. The sequence goes on from BROE01000028.1 coordinate 550,065, forward strand.
GAGAGAAATATACATGCAGGCCGGATTCGAACCCAGGTCACTGGTTAGGTATCTGCCTGATCTGCCTGAGTGCGTCAGACATCTCCAGTGAGGACGTCTAATGACAGACGCAGAGCTTCAGCTGTTCTTTTCAGAGTATGACCAAGCACAATATCCCAGTAAACAGGTTTACAGTGAAGTGAGTCACACTTTTCTTAGGATTTGAAGCTGTGATCATGATGAGAGAAGGACTACACGAGACAGTGAAACTGATAGCAGGGATCAGCAGTATGTCGTTTTAGTGGTGTGAAGTTGAGCAGTGTGTTTAACCACATCAGAAGTACTTCTCTTTTCTGAAAGGTTCCCTCTCCTTACAACGCAGTCTGCTGTACTTCCCGTCTCTGACGCATCAGCTTCTTCTGTGAACGAGGAACTGCCATCCGCCCTCTCGCTCTTTTTTCTCGGAAAGAAAGAAAATAAACCCTTTTCTCTGTTTCAGGGACGTTTGGCCGAATCTTCCATGGCGTGCTCCTGGACGAGAGAGACCCCTCCAAGGAGAAGCCTGTCTTTGTGAAGACAGTGAAAGGTGAGCTGTCCATCCTGTCCTGTCACCATGCTACGTTTCCTCTGGTGAATAGCTGGCGTCAGGCGGATGCTAAATCTCAGCTTTGTACTCAAAGGTTACAAGGATAGATTCCACTCTCCCAGTTCGCAGGCCATGTCCGTACGCTTGGAGCATGGCCAGGTTGTTAGGGAAGGTTGTTAGGGAGTGTTGTTAGGGAAGGTTGTTAGGGAAGGTTGTTAGGGAGGGTGTCATATGGGCTGACTGGCTGTATGCTTGCAGGTCTCCTTCACCTCTTTGCCCCTAATTCCTGCTAACTTTAGAAAACAGTCACGGTATGTCTGTCAAACTCTAAAAGCCACTGAGACGGACGTGCCTATAATTATGTGGAATAAGGTGGGTATTGCAGGTGCACGTTAGGCTGAGTTGGCAGAACCCATAGTCTCATACAGGTCAAACAACATCCCTACACATCCACCTGTGCGCATGCATGCTCAGGTGTTCCATCAGGAACCACATGCTGAGGTTCTTCCAGACGAGTTCCGTCCGAGGTTCTAGCTGACGTGTTCCGTCTGAGGTTCTACCTGAAGTGTTCCATCTGAGGTTCTTACAGACGTGTTCCGTCTCAGGTTCTAGCAGACGTGTTCCGTCTGAGGTTCTAGCAGACGTGTTCCGTCTGAGGTTCTAGCTGACGAGTTCCGTCCGAGGTTCTAGCTGACGTGTTCCGTGCAAACAGAAGGTGTAGGAGGAGACTGTCCTCATGGTTGCCAGTCAGTTCAGCGCTGCCCGTGCCAGCTGACCTTTGACCCTACGGCCTCCAGTGTTTACTCAGGGCGGAGCCATGCGCCAGGCTCTGAACAATGCGTTCATGCCAGCCTTAGCCTTGTCAAGTTCTCCATTTCCTGTTCGCTGGCCCCTGGGGCAGGAAGCGATAGCAGGTTCCCATAAGCGCTGAGCGACGGCGAGAGCTGCTGGCAGAGATTATCAGCTCTGAAAGCTTGGCAGGAGTCAGAGTTTCCAAGCAGAGATCATGTGAGTGTGGAGAGATGATGTTAGCATGGAGAGATGATGTTAGCATGGAGAGATGATGTTAGCATGGAGAGATGATGTTAGCATGGAGAGATGATGTTAGCATGAAGAGAGATGATGTTAGCATGAAGAGAGATGATGTTACTGTGGAGAGAGATTATGTTAGTGTGGAGAGAGATTATGTTAGTGTGGAGAGAGATGATGTTAGCATGGAGAGATGATGTTAGTGTGGAGAGAGATGATGTTAGTGTGAAGAGAGATGACGTTAGCGTGGAGAGAGATGACGTTAGCGTGGAGAGAGATGATGTTAGTGTGGAGAGAGATGACGTTAGCGTGGAGAGAGATGACGTTAGCGTGGAGAGAGATGACGTTAGCGTGGAGAGAGATGACGTTAGCGTGGAGAGAGATGATGTTAGTGTGGAGAGAGATGACGTTAGTGTGGGGAGAGATGATGTTAGTGTGGAGAGATGATGTTAGCGTGGAGAGAGATGATGTTAGCGTGGAGAGAGATGATGTTAGCGTGGAGAGAGATGACGTTAGCGTGGAGAGAGATGATGTTAGTGTGGAGAGATGATAATAGCGTGGAGAGAGATGATGTTAGCGTGGAGAGAGATGATGTTAGTGTGGAGAGATGATAATAGCGTGGAGAGAGATGACGTTAGCGTGGAGAGAGATGATGTTAGAGTTAGCGTGGAGAGAAATGATGTTAGCGTGGAGAGAGATGATGTTAGTGTGGAGAAAGATGATATTAGTGTGGAGAGAGGTGACGTTAGCGTGGAGAGAGATGATGTTAGCGTGGAGAGAGATGATGTTAGTGTGGAGAGATGATATTAGCGTGGAGAGAGATGATGTTAGCGTGGAGAGAGATGATGTTAGTGTGGAGAGATGATAATAGCGTGGAGAGAGATGACGTTGGCGTGGAGAGAGATGATGTTAGAGTTAGCGTGGAGAGAGATGACGTTAGCGTGGAGAGAGATGATATTAGCGTGGAGAGAGATGATGTTAGCGTGGAGAGAGATGACGTTAGCGTGGAGAGAGATGATGTTAGTGTGGAGAGAGATGATGTTAGCGTGGAGAGAGATGATGTTAGCGTGGAGAGAGATGATGTTAGCGTGGAGAGAGATGACGTTAGCGTGGAGAGAGATTATGTTAGCGTGGAGATAGATGACGTTAGATGGAGATGACGTTAGCTCCTGATGTTTCTCCTCTGCTCCTCAGACCATGCCTCGGAGGTGCAGCTCACCATGATGTTGACAGAGAGCTGCAAGCTACGTGGTCTCCATCACAGGTGAGTCACACTGCCTCTTGCCTCGATCACAGGTGAATCACACTGCCTCTTGCCTCCATCACAGGTGAATCACACTACCTCTTGCCTCCACAGGTCAGGTACTCAAAAACCTGGAATCGCTTCAAAGAAGCTCGTTCACATAATCAAACTCAGAAACAGCAGATGTGGTCTATTACCAGCCAATCACAATAGCTTAGTATTAACTAGCCATGAACTAGCCAGTTACAACAGCTTGGTATTAACTAGCCATAAACTAGCCAATCGTTGGGCCCAAGTGAACACCAGTGAGCTCTTAACAAGCACTGCTCCCTAGAGCACAGACACTAGTGTTCAAACCAGAGACAGTGTTTTTTCTGTTTCCACTACGCTGCATCATCTGATGACGTCTTCGCAGTATAATCATAACATTCAGTGACAGTGCTGTTCTGATTTTGCAACAGTGTCGTTCTGAATATGACCCTGTTTCTAACCACTAGTATCAGGTCCTGGGTGGATTGGTGCTTCTTCCTCTAAGTGACCTCTACTTTAGAGTTTTAGTGTTCAGCAGTGTGTCTGTACTGCAGCAGTGTGCACCTGTGTGTCTGTACTGCAGCAGTGTGCACCTGTGTGTCTGTACTGCAGCAGTGTCCACCAGTGTGTCTGTACTGCAGCAGTGTGCACCAGTGTGTCTGTACTGCAGCAGTGTGCACCTGTGTGTCTGTACTGCCGCTGTGTTCAGTGTTCAGCAGTGTGTCTGTACTGCAGCAGTGTGCACCTGTGTGTCTGTACTGCAGCAGTGTGTTCACCAGTGTGTCTGTACTGCCGCTGTGTTTAGTGTTCACCAGTGTGTCTGTACTGCAGCAGTGTGTTCAGTGTTCACCAGTGTGTCTGTACTGCAGCAGTGTGTTCAGTGTTCACCAGTGTGTCTGTACTGCAGCAACAGGTTCAGCAATGTGCGTTCAGCGGTGTCTGTACTGCAGCAGTGTGCCGTCAGCTGTGTGTGTGTGTGTGTGTGTGTGTGTTTGCAGGAACCTGCTGCCCATCTGCCAGGTGTGCACTGAGGAGGGTGAGGCCCCGCTGGTGCTGCTTCCCTTCATGAACTGGGGCAACCTCAAGCTGTTCCTGCGTCAGTGCAAGCTGGCTGAGGCCAACAATCCACAGGTAACCTTGACAACCCACAGGCAAACATAACCTTGACCCCATTTTCCCAGACCTGCTCCTAGCCCTGGCCCTAGCCCTGGTCCTTGCCCTGGTCCTAGCCCTGGTCCTAACCCTGGTCCTAGCCCTGGTCCTAACCCTAACCCTGGTCCTAGCCCTGGTCCTAGCCCTGGTCCTAGCCCTGGTCCTAACCCTGGTCCTAGCCTTGGTTCTAGCTTTGGTCCTAGCCCTGGTCCTAGCCCTGGTCCTTGCCCTGGTCCTAGCCTTGGTTCTAGCCCTGGTCCTAGCCCTGGTCCTAGCCCTGGTCCTAGCCCTGGTCCTAACCCTGGTCCTAACCCTGGTCCTAGCCCTGGTCCTAACCCTAGCTCCCTGTCCTGTCATCAGCTCCAGCCTTGCCCAGAAGATCACATCAGGTGCTTAGCGTCCTCTCCATTGCAGAGCAATAATTGTTTTGTGTTCAAGTTATAACAGTTACACTCAGTTCAGTGCTTGTGTTGGCTCGCAAGGAATCCCAGAGCTCACAATCTATATGCAACATCTTAAACAGAGGCTTGTTCTTACGTTCCCCTTCCAACTAAATCTTTTTTTAATTTTTTATACGGAACAATTAGTGTGTGTGTGTTTTTTTTTCTAAAGCAGTAGGCATCCACTGACAGCAAACAAACCCAGCCTTCTGAAGTGTGATTATCGAGTGGGTTTAACGAAGTCTCTCTAAGCTTAGGCTTAAGGCAGGGACTCTTTGTCCCACTAAAAGACAAGCAAGCTTTTGTGCAGAATAACCTTAGGGTTTTTTTGATCCGTTTGGCTCTCTGAAGGAACCCTAGTGGAGATCCAGCCAATCGTGCTGCAGGCTGTAAGTATCCAGCCCCTCTGAGATGAAGCAGAAGGACTCACATTCTCATCAAGACGAAGCTTGCCAATCGGTCGCACTGAGGAAACCCGTTGCAGTCTAGTTTCAGGGAACACCCCGCCTTTTCAGTTCCAAATCATGTTATTATATACTGTAGGTCCTGACAAAGACATACTCATAAAATGGTTTTTTTTCCACTGTGTTGCAATAAACATGCACTCATAAATCAGTGGTAAACATTAGCAGGGGGGCAGAGTGCCTGGGAGGTGCAAGCAGAACATGGCATTACTGTCTGGCACAAGAGCAACTACTCAAACAGCAACATCTGGATTACAGAGAGACAGTGCATCCCCCTCCTGTTCCTCAGCGTCTCCAGGTGGGAGGGTGAGACAGGTGGGAGGGTGAGACAGAAGCCTGCTACCTGGGCCTCATGTCTGTGTTCCACCTGTCTGTCTGGCCTGTCTCCTGTCCAGACAGCCTCTACACCAGACATCTGTCTGCCAGAAGGGATACAGTAATGCAACTGGAGTCTTTTTCTCTTGAGAGCGAATTAGTATTATTATTCTTATCACAGTGATTGCTGTGTTTCAGAGCTCCCTCTCCTCCTCAACTCGTCTCCCTCTAGGATTAATAAACGCTGTCCTTTCACTGGCCTTTGTCCTGTCTGCCAAACCCTCATCCTCTCCTGTGTGTGTGTGTGTCAGGCCATCTCCCAGCAGGACCTAGTCCACATGGCCATCCAGATTTCCTGTGGGATGAGCTACCTCGCCCGCAGAGAGGTCATCCATAAGGACTTGGCAGCCAGGAACTGTGTGTGAGTACTCTGATCCACGCTGTGTGTTTTAGAAACCACAAACGCACATGGTTCCAGCTAATGATCTCCATAAGACAGCAGCTGGTTGCAGCTCCCAGAGTAGCACACTGAAGCCGTGTTGCTGTTGTCGTCTGCAGCATTGATGACAGCATGCAGGTGAAGATCACAGACAACGCCCTGGCTCGAGACCTCTTCCCTTCAGACTACCACTGTTTGGGAGACAACGAGAACCGGCCCGTCCGATGGATGGCTCTGGAGAGCCTCCTGAACAACGACTTCTCCAGCGCCAGTGACGTGGTGAGATGACACCTGTGCACACCTGTGCACACCTCCACACACCTGTGCACGCCTCCACACACCTCCGCACACCTCCACACACCTGTGCACACCTGTGCACACCTCCACACACCTGTGCACGCCTCCACACACCTCCACACACCTGTGCACACCTCCACACACCTGTGCACACCTCCACACACCTGTGCACGCCTCCTCACACCTCCACACACCTCCACACACCTGTGCACGCCTCCACACACCTCCGCACACCTCCACACACCTGTGCACACCTCCACACACCTGTGCACACCTCCACACACCTGTGCACACCTGTGCGCACCTCCACACACCTGTGCACACCATCACACACCTCCACACACCTGTGCACACCTCCACACATCTGTGCACACCTGTGCACACCTCCACACACTTGTGCACACCTCCACACACCTGTGCACACCTCCACACACCTGTGCAAATAGTTCCTAGTAGCTAGTAGCAGGTTCTTTGGTGTTCAGGTGACCGGTAGACATGTCTCTGATGTTCAGGTGACCGATAGACATGTCCTTGGTGTTCAGGTGACCGGTAGACTTGTCCCTGGTGTTCAGGTGAGCGGTAGACATGTCTCTGGTGTTCAGGTGACCGGTAGACATATCTCTGGTGTTCAGGTGACCAGTAGACATGTCCCTGGTGTTCAGGTGACCAGTAGACATGTCCCTGGTGTTCAGGTGACCGGTAGACATGTCCCTGGTGTTCAGGTGAATGGTAGACATGTCTCTGGTGTTCAGGTGAATGGTAGACATGTCCCTGGTGTTCAGGTGACCAGTAGACATGTCTCTGGTGTTCAGGTGACCAGTAGACATGTCTCTGGTGTTCAGGTGATCTGTAGACATGTCTCTGGTGTTCAGGTGAATGGTAGACATTGTCCCTGGTGTTCACGTGAATGGTAGACATGTCCTGGTGTTCAGGTAATGTAGACATGTCTCTGGTGTTCAGGTGACCAGTAGACATGTCTCTGGTGTTCAGGTGAATGGTAGACATGTCTCTGGTGTTCAGGTGACCAGTAGACATGTCCCTGGTGTTCAGGTGAATGGTAGACATGTCCCTGATGTTCAGGTGAATGGTAGACATGTCCCTGATGTTCAGGTGACCAGTACACATGTCCCTGGTGTTCAGGTGAATGGTAGACATGTCCCTGGTGTTCAGGTTGAATGTAGACAGTCTTCTGGTGTTCATGGTGACCAGTAGACATGTTCTGGTGTTCAGGTGAATGGTAGACATGTCCCTGATGTTCAGGTGAGCCGATAGACATGTCCCCTGGTGTTTCCTAGACCCTGTCACATGGCAAGCAGAGTTAAGCCTTTACATGATTACAGCTTTTTAGTTAGAGAGGTTGGAGAAGAGTTGTGCAAGGGGATGGTGGGAGGGGAGGAAATGAATAAAGGAATACCATGTTCAGCTGACTCTCAAGATTTTTTTTTTTCAGTTTTTACATAGTTTATTAAAATGACTTCATAGATTGTTGTAACTGTGCAGTATCCTACAAAATGTTTGGACTGCCTTCATTGATAATTCATAAAGCCATGGTTAGGAGGGAAAGGTCAGACATTTGGCATAGGACGCTGTAACAAACTAGTTGCAGCCATTTGATTGTGGTGAGGTAGGGAGACTAGCGAGTGGGCATCTCATCCTTTGTTCAATATGGAGGGTCGGCCAATGGACTGGGGACTACGTAGAGAAGCAATTGGCAGACGTTGTGGCACACACATGCATACTCGGCGAACTTCCCCATAATTGCTCTATATTCTCCCCGGTCGCCTGAATAAATACCTGAAGGTCGAAATTTGATTGAACACTATCCACCCCCTTCTCATCTGGCCCTGTTGCTGCTCCGTTCTGAACAGCTCTCCCCATTTCCCCATCCCTCTCTCCCCTGTCTCTCCCCACTCTCTTCTCGTTCCCCTATTCTTCCCCTTGTACCCCTCCCCCGTCCTCTCCCATGCGCATCCGTGCCCTCTCTTGCCGCAGCCTTTCTCCCTCAAGCCTTCTCCTCCCCTTTCCTCTCTGTATCCACACAGTGACTTTCTACCAACTCCCTACGCATATCACGCCCTTTCTCTCACCTCCCCCCTTTCTCCTCCCTCCATTCCTCCGCTTCGCTCTCCCCTCTCTCCTCTCGCGTCCATATTTATCTCCTAACCGCATCTGCTTTGCCCCCTCCCCTCTTCATGCATATGCGATCACACCAACCAACTAATTTCTCCCTGTCATTCACCATCTGGTCTCGAATGCGACAAGAAGATTAATTAGTACTTAGCTAGAGGGCGAGGCTGAGGGTAAGAGCGAGACTCATCGTGACCAGGTTTGCTGACAGACCCACCCGTGCAAGATCTAGAACTGTACAGCCCCATCCGAGGGGCTGGAACACCTGAGCCAGATCCCCACTAACACTTCAGCGGTTCTTCTTGGAATGCACACTTGGAGGGCCTCCTGTTCCTAATTGTTAGAACAGCCGTCTCGGTTTCTCGTTACCCACAATTCAGAGATGCTCGGTGGACGACGTCATTACTCGAAGGTCTCCTTGTTTTAATATGATATTCTGATGACATGAAAAGGGAGATATTCAATAAACACCTAAGCAGCGTTTATTGTGGTGAGTCATGGTTTGTGTGAAAAGCCTCAAAGGGAACGACAGTTCCAACAACCACAACCATAACTCTTGCATAGATCACAAACGGGTAGCTTTGTCATGTACGCTGCAATGCAGTAGGACACACCTGGCTGGATCAGTCTTTCTGGATGAGTGACGCTGGAGCAGTGTGTGGATGAGTGACGCTGTGTGGATGAGTGATGCTGGTGCAGTGAGTGGATGAGTGATGCTGTGTGGATGAGTGATGCTGGTGCAGTGAGTGGATGAGTGATGCTGGTGCAGTGTGTGGATGAGTGATGCTGTGTGGATGAGTGTTGCTGGTGCAGTGAGTGGATGAGTGATGCTGGTGCAGTGTGTGGATGAGTGATGCTGGTGCAGTGAGTGGATGAGTGATGCTGGTGCAGTGTGTGGATGAGTGACGCTGTGTGGATGAGTGATGCTGGTGCAGTGTGTGGATGAGTGATGCTGTGTGGATGAGTGTTGCTGGTGCAGTGTGTGGATGAGTGATGCTGGTACAGTGTGTGGATGAGTGACGCTGTGTGGATGAGTGTTGCTGGTGCAGTGTGTGGATGAGTGATGCTGTGTGGATGAGTGATGCTGGTACAGTGTGTGGATGAGTGATGCTGTGTGGATGAGTGATGCTGTGTGGATGAGTGATGCTGGTGCAGTGTGTGGATGAGTGATGCTGGTACAGTGTGTGGATGAGTGACGCTGTGTGGATGAGTGTTGCTGGTGCAGTGTGTGGATGAGTGTTGCTGGTGCAGTGTGTGGATGAGTGATGCTGGTACAGTGTGTGGATGAGTGGTGCTGGTACAGTGTGTGGATGAGTGCGGCTGGTACAGTGTGTGGATGAGTGTCGCTGTGTGGATGAGTGAGGAGTTTGAGCGGTGCATGGAGAAAGGCTTCACTGTCAGAGTCCTAGCTTGATGCTCTTGGACAGTCATGGATCCAGCTGACCAGAGGTGTTCTGGTCCTTAAGGGTCCTCCTGACAGTTTTAGATGTTCCCCTGCTCCAGCACACCTGATTCTAATGAATGAGTTATTATCAAGCTCTTTGGAAGCCTGATAACGACCCTTCATTAGAATCAGGTGCGCCGGAGCAGGGAAACATCTAAACTTTGAGGACTGTTTCTCACGAGGACCAGGTTTGACCACCCGTGCAGTAGACGCTGTGAGCAGTGTTTCCTAGCTGTGTCCTCTGATCTGCCTGTCTGTCTCCAGTAGGACTGGACGTTCCCTCCCACTCTGCACTCGCAAGCTGTTACAGGAGACAAGGGAGGGGGGGGCCGACTGTGTTCACTAAAAACTATTTATGAGATGTTTTAAGAGCAGTGTTCAAATAGTAGCTGTTAGTCAGGTAACATTCTGTTCTTGGTGTATTTATCTCCTGTTGAGCCAAGGATCATATATATAACCTTGTACAGATGCCACTGTTCTGAGGAACCCTCATTCACACAGTAGCAGGCTGCTTCATTAAACCAAAACTACTTGATTTGCATTCATATAATTTCTATTATTATTATTATTATTGTTGTTTATTGTTGTTTTTTATTATTTGTATTTACTTTTTATTATTGACTTCATAACGTCAAACTACCGTTTACCCACTAACCTTTCAGAGGCTGTCTGTGGAATGTTTGACCTTTGACCCCGTTCTGTATCCTCAGTGGGCGTTTGGCGTGACCTTGTGGGAGCTGATGACCTTGGGTCAGACCCCCTATGTGGACATCGACCCCTTCGAGATGGCAGCATACCTGAAAGATGGCTACAGAATAGCCCAGCCAATCAACTGCCCCGATGAGCTGTAAGCTTCTGCTGTTCACAGACGCTGGACAGAAACACACACACACTCACACAGCTTAGCGGTTAGAGGGTTGGACTGGAGGTCGCAGGGTCAGATTCCCCGTACTCTGCTTTGACTAAACTGTCTGCTGTTGCTATATAAACCTCAGGAATAGGAAGAGCTAATCAGATGTGTGGAACAGAAGCTCGGCTTGTTTCCTGTCCTGAAGAATAGGTGTTGAGCTTGCTTCTTCCTGAGTGCAGGGCGCGCTAAGGTGTGGACTCGGAACAGATAAAACATAATCACACTGATTAGTAATTGCTTTGCAAGTCGGATGACTTGAACTGACACATTGAGGAATGCTGCTTTGGTTTGTTTGGTGAACCAGAGCTCCAGGGTTCAGGGCTCCGCGCTTTATTTATAGATTCAATCTTTTATTGTTCTTTACTAAATCTAAATACTGCTGATAAAGACTGTTCGTTTGTTTGTTTCCCTTTCTGTTTCGTCTCTCCTCTCTCCTCTCCTCCCTTCTCCCTCTCTCCTCTCCCCCTCTCCCTTCTCCCTCTCCTCCCCTCTCCTCTCCCCCTCTCTCCCTCTCCTCCCCTCTCCCCCTTGCACCTCCTCTTCTCCTCCCCCTCTCTCCTCCCGCTCTCTCCTACTCTTCTCCTCCCCCTCTCTCCTTCCCCCCTCATCCTCTTCTCCTCCCCCCCTCTCCTCCCCCTCTCTCTCCCCTCCTGCAGGTTTGCAGTGATGGCTTGTTGCTGGGCTCTTGATCCTGAGGAAAGGCCAAAGTTCCAACAGCTGGTTCAGTGTCTCACAGAGTTCCACGCTGCTCTGGGTGCTTACGTGTGACCTCTGGGTGCTTACGTGTGACCTCTGGGGCCTGCGTGTGACCTCTGGGGCCTGCGTGACCTCTGGGGCCTGCGTGTGACCTCTGGGACCTGCGTGTGACCTCTGGGGCCTGCGTGTGACCTCTGGGGCCTGCGTGTGACCTCTGGGGCCTGCGTGTGACCTCTGGGTGCTTACGTCTGACCTCTGGGGCCTGCGTGTGACCTCTGGGGCCTGCGTGTGACCTCTGGGGCCTGCGTGTGACCTCTGGGGCCTGCGTGTGACCTCGCCCTGGGCCTTCCTATTTTTTCACGCTTTATTATTTTTGTAAAATCTGCGAGACCAGACATTTGTGAGCAGCACTAATCTTGAGAACCCCCCAGTCACAGAAACTGTGTCTGATGAAAAGAAAGATGAGACTTTCCTTCTAACCGTTTCGGGTTTTGTTTCAACTGTTGATCTTTTCAAAAATAGAGGAAGCACATTTTCATGGTACCTTTTGAAGCTATTCACCCGTTTTGATGAATCACAAACAATCGCTCTGGAGAAGGAAGGAAGGATGGAAGGAAGGAAGGATTCTGTGGAGATCATTGAGCTTTACGAGCAACCAGGAAATACTTCATCGTTACCTTAAGGAGCAGTCTCTCTGCTCCTCATGGTGACACCATCCAGAAGACTGTGCCTTCACAACCAAGCTTTTTACAACTTGTTTTTAATGACGCACCATGCTAATGTTTTCTACCGTTTCGTATGTAAGAAAGGTGTACATGTTTTGAACGTGATGTCAGGGAGGTGATAGAGGACCTCCACAGCCCAGTGCTGTTTGATGCAGGGTACCAAAGACCACCACGCAGGTACGAGGGTGATGAGACAGAACACAGCCTGATGCAGTCCTACTAGACACGGACCAGAGATCTGGGCCTTCATCCATCGTGAGGTTCCCCTGGAGTAGGGGAGGTTCTCCTGGAGGAGGGGACGTGCTCCTGGAGGGGGGGACGTACTCCTGGAGGGGGGACGTACTCCTGGAGGGGAGGACACTCCCCTGGAGGAGGGGAGGTTCTCCTGGAGGGGGAGGACGTTCTCCTGGAGGAGGGGAGGTTCTCCTGGAAGGGGGGAGGTTCCCCTGGAGGAGGGGGAGGTTCCCCTGGAGGGGGAGGCTCCAGGGAGAGATGCTGAGGAGATCTTCCAGAGGTCTGGAGAAGAGGCCCTGCTGGGACGGGCGACATGACTGGACCAGAGCGTCTGGTCGCAGGGTTCTCCTTCTTGAGGAAAGTCCTTCAGACAACCCACCTGGCAACATGACTGGCCCAGGTCCAGCCCCGGGCCCAGCCCCCGGGCCCAGCCACAGGCCCAGGTCCAGGCCCAGCCCCGGGCCCAGGCCCAAGCCCAGGCCCAGCCAGCCTCAACTGTGTTCCTCAGCATCCCTTAATGTTCAACTTAGACTGTTCTGTGTCAGAACACAAACTAGCAATAACAGGTTTTTGGATCAATCAAGTTTATGGATAGTAGAACTCTAATAATCACTGTTTGAAATATCGAAGCAATTCGCCTGATTTACAACCCAGTTTTCTTTCCGACAACTTTTTGCATCTTGGTAAAGTTCCAGATCACTGCTCGTTGGATAAGATGATATTGTGTATTCCACTTCCTGAATTCAAACCCTCAAATTAAACGGGGCCCTTGAGATATAAAACATGTTTTCTCTTTTCATTCCTGCTGTGTGCCTTTTGTTTTGATAATTTAAGGGCTTCATATTTGACATGAGGAGGGAAGTGTGCAGTTTATGATAAGGTGCAGTCAATAACAGCTTCCTGAAGAATTTTTTTTTGTAATTTATGTTATTTGTACAGAAACACTCATATGACTGAATAATAAAGACACATCAGTTTGGACATTTTCATTCCAGTCTTGGCAACAACATCACAGTCGATGGATTTCAACTTGTTTTGGCTGTAGTTGTGTTCATATTTCCATCAACATTCAACATTGTGTGTTCATATTTCTACCAACGCTAACAGACAGAACAATAGTATTGTTTTTAGTTATGGTTTATACTGTATACATGGGTATTGTCATTGACTGTCACACTGGAAACTGTTTTCGTTTGACCTCTTTTAGCATGAAGTCAAAGAAAAAACGACAAGATTTTTTTCAAAGTGTTGTAATGGAAAAAAACGAATTAGTGCACAAGCTATGACGGCGCCTGAGGGGGAGAATTTGAACGCAATGTTGTGAACCATATACCCACATGCAAAATGTCTCAACTCTTGACGTTTACTTGAAATGTATCACCATTACAGGGATAAAAGCAGTACTCGTTAAACTACAAGCGATCTGGTAAACGAAAGGACAAAAAACTCTTGCAACTGGTGGTCAGTTGACCTCACGTCAGAGGAAAATTGCGAATAAGTTTAGTTTAGTAAAATCAAGTAAAGGGAACCATTGCCCACGTAAAACAAGTCATGTGTGCCAAATATGGTCTTTCATTGCGTTCAAAACATTTGAACGTGTAGTTGTGGGTTGAGTCCGATTACATCACTGACTGCCATAAAAGCTCATTCAAACTCACCGGACTGGAAATAGGGAGGAATTATCCATCTGACGGAGACCTCGGAAGATCAGACGGCGCTCTGCTCTGTGGATACCTTCTTAACGAACAGAGATGTACGTCAAAGACATGAGGAGACCAAGGTCACCGTTTTGCAACATAAAGGTCTGTTCATATTTATATGTTTGAGAAAGTTTCGCAAAAATATTCTGTTTATATGTTGTTATGAATATATGTTCCGTTCATATCTTGGACAAAGTAGCAAGGACATTTGATAATTAAGTAAACCTTTTTAACTTCTCACTTTCAACAGTCAGCTACAGCGAGATCATGTTTGAGGTGAATGTGTGCTTATAATGTAGATTTAATGACTTTATGAGAGCCTTAATATAAGGCAGGGATAACCTTTGGATCATGAACTCAGATGGCACTTTTGATATTTGATTAGATAAACTCCTCTCTCTGTGTGAAAATGTTGTGCACCATTCCAACTTCTGAACTTCACTGCAGAAAAGTCTTTGGGCTTTATCCTCTAATCGATGTCGTTTGACATCTGAAAACATGAATGTGCACATCACGCCCCAGGTTGTTAGGTAGTGTAAACTGTGCTGATGAGATATGCGGCATATTTTGTCCTTAAAACTATTATTGGAATGTGACTGCTAACATGTTTATGGTCTCTGCAGAACAACGTGTTTTTTTAAAAGTCCTTGAGGATATATTGTGTTTGGAATATTCTCTCTTTTTGAAGTTACCCAACGTTGAAAGATTTGACGGATATTTCACAGTTTATACCTCACCATAATTAGTATTTGTTTCCTCATACAATAACATCCAATTTGCTGCATAAGGTTGTGCACGCCGTACAATCATGATCATATCAGTCATGCCATGGATCACGAGCGCTTCGGTCCTCTCGTGCTGTTATTGTAGATCATCTTAGTCAAACACACCTGACTGCAACCGGCGACCTTACGGTCATGCCGTGGTGTCACGGTCAACGTAAGTCTAACCTGTCTACCACTATGCAGGCCTTTAATGCCACTTTCCTAGGAAACCGCTTGAGGTGATTCTGTGATTTATTTGAACCAAACTGTCGGTGATTTATGATTTGAACCAAACTGTAGTTCAGTCATTAGCTAACACATCTGGGCTGGAATTAATCCTGACGAAGCCAAACAGCTTTGTGCGGATTATAAAGCAGTTAATTACCTGTAGAAGTGTCTACATGTTGCATCGCCACACCGCAAATACGAGACTTCACACATCAATGAACGGCTTGTTTATTGTATCCTGTGCACAACGTGAAGTGTGAAGATGGAACTTGCTCATTCACGTAATTGACTGTTGTCTTGTTCTGGGTCGGGTACAGACACGCTGCCTTGGCCTGACAGCGCGTCCGAAACAAACACAGGCTTCACTTACGCGGTGAGTTCCTCCAGGCGATTCGATGGGGCCATATACATCGGGATGTTGTGATAAGTAATTATTTCCGGTACGAAACCTTCCCCCCTACCTCGATTTATACCACAGGCGATGACTCGCGAACATACCACACACACACACATGGATAATTTGCTCTAAACCCAAACGAGGTGGTCTTTCCAAAACATCCAGACGTCATGCTGTGCGACCGTGCGTGAGAGTGGGTGCGTGCGTGCGTGTCCACGTGTGTGGAACGTGTTAGAGATTGTAGCACTTCGGGAGCGTGTGGGCATGTCAGATCAGATGCAGGTAACAGGTATGTCCTTGCCTTGAGTCACAGTTTCACCAGAAATCTGAGCGGCCTAATATGTCTCACCTGACGTTCATGGTGAGTTATGACGATGCGATGGCGCATGTTGACCGTGGCTCATAGGTGTGATGAAAACGAAGAAAATCCGCTTTTCAAAGATTCATTTCATAATATAGGTTCTGACACAGACAGACAGACAGACAGACAGACAGGCAGGCAGGCAGGCAGGCAGACAGACAGACAGACAGACAGACAGACAGACAGAGCAGCTTCAGTCACGATCTGGGATGATTTAAAGCGCTCATGTTGTAAAACGAAATATTCTAAAGAGAAAATCTGACTTTCGGAGAAGAATGTGTGTTCAGAAAGAAAAGGGTCTTGCTATATCACAGATTCATTTAAAACAAATCAAAATCGGTCGATTCTTGACAAGTGATTACTCTTGATAAACTGTTTCACCCACACAGGAAATGTTTATGGAAATATTGTGGGGAATAACTGACATATTGGTAATTTATGGGTAATTTAAAGCGAAGAAAATGGGGTAGATTAAGTATTTAATTATAAATATATTGTTAAATATTTTCATAATGGATGCCAGTTGAATCATTTTCAAAAATTACACTGCTCTTGGTCGATGTCCCTCGCTGACAGACTGGTGATAAACTGCGCGAGAGTTGAGTTTGGCCTCAACCGCCCCGCTCATAAATCATTATCGGCCTCAAACACAGACGGGCAGGTCAAGAACAGTTTCAGATTTTAGAGCCTTTTTTAACCATTCAATCATCTATCCATCCATTCACACACGTTGTTCCAAACTCGGCTTTGTTTTCGTGTGTTGAAACAGAATGTTCTGGGGCTCTTATCTTGCGTCGGTTGCTAGTTCCAGGTACAGCGAGGGTGTGTCGCATCTCCACTGACCAGACCAGCCTCTCCCCACCTCTCCTGTGGGGATTTTCTCCCAGCCTCGCTTCAAGCTGGGCTTCAAAGTCCAAGACAAAACGTAGTCTGCACACTCCACCACGTCATGGGGTTCTGCTTATTTGTAGCCGGTATTCCTGTGTAAGAATAGCGGTTCTGGAAGGCATCCGACAGTGTGTTTCCCCCGGAGACGCGCAGCGCTGGAGCGCTTGTTTGACGCAGTGTTCACAATCACCCGTGTGACTTACATGAGGTTAAAGGTCAGACCAGATGGTGTTGTTTGAGAGAAGGGGGGGTTGTAGCGGTGAAGAGGGTCTCTGCTATTGTTTGGTGAGGCGTTTCAACTTCAATGGAAGGTTGAACGCTGTTATCACAGCTTTCATGTGCCTGAAGACCTGCCTGTGTTGTCTTCTTCCCAGGAGAGACCAGCCCCTCCTCTACTGGCCTGTCTCTCTCTCTCAGCCTGTCTGCCTCTCATCCTGTCTCTCTCTCTCAGCCTGTCTGCCTCTCATCCTGTCTCTCTCTCTCTGTCTCTCTCCCTGTCTCTCTCTCCCCTGTGTTTTCTCTTCCTGTCTGTCCTGTCCACGTTGTGTTGCATCTGTACCCCCACCCCCCAGTCCCCTTTAGGCCCCCCTCGGCCCCCCCAGACCCCCCTTGGCCCCCTCTAGTCCCCTTGGCCCCCTCTAGTCCCCCTGGCCCACCTTGGTGCCCCCTAGTCCAATTTAGGCGCCCCTCGGCCCCCCCTAGTACCCTGTAGTCCCCCCCGGTCCCCTTTCCCCCCCTCCCCAGTAGCCCCCTCAGTACCCTCTAGTCCCCTCCAGGCCTCCCTAGTCCCCCTGGCCCCCCAGTCCCCCTCGGCCCCTGTCCCCAGGCATAGACAACACCAGCAGACCTAGAGGAGTTCCTACATGTTTGAATAGCATGGTTTCACCAGACCAGACTCTTGACAGAACACTTGATGAACTCAAGACGTACAGACACCTCTTTATCTGTAGAGGAGGGTAAAAAACACTCGGGGTGTGGATTGTGCTGTATACAGTGCAGGGGGGTTTATAGCTGTACTCATATGTTACGCATATCATACGCATGTGTGACGTCTCGTCGATGGCAGGTAGAGTTCCCTCCAGGCAGCAGGTCTCTGACTCAACCGACACATGTGGCGAGAAAGACAAGGTTTGGGGAGCTTGTGTTTGTGGGCTGGCGATGGTGTTGCTTAGATGAGTCACGTACAGTGAGACAGCTTTCACATGTCTCTGAGTTGGTTTTTCTTGTTATTAATGTCTTCTTCATGACACATTGTAATCTCTCTTTGGAGAGGGAGCATTACGCAATGTGTTTTCTTTTTTCTCTTTTCAAGATTAATTGACCTCATGCACTGTGTCCTAGATTTTTGATGTTGGTGCGTGTGTGCGTGTGTGTCTCTTCCCCTGGCTGGGTAGGTGTGTGTGTGTAGGTGTGTCTGTGTGTGTGTGTTTGTTTCTCGTTATGACAGAAAGTATTTGAGGACAGACATCGCAGCGTCTGTCAGTCAGACCAGCTGACAGCTCTGTGGTCTCAGGAATATGATGGATTGGTTGCAGTTTTCATGTTTCAAAACTGACATAAAGCCCAGATGATAGTGATGTATCTCTACCCTGAAACTTGATATATAGCTCAGTTCTCATGGTGTGAGGAAATTAAACTCTGTTTAGTATCAAATGTGTACAAAAGACAACATTGTAGAGAATCTTGACCTTAGGCAGTGTTATCAGTCACTGCCAGTCAAACTGATTGCACGCTGTTTCAACCAGACGCCCAAACAAAGAAACTGATTTGGTTTGCCTGAACAAGCACGTCTTGTCGAAACTTTTCCACCATTAAAACCCACTTTGATGCGAAACAGAGATGTTTTAGTGTCAGCGTGTGAGGGTCTTTGTGCGAGTTCATCAAGCAGAAAGCCCAGCTACAACAGACTTAACTGTTCCGACTCGGCCTCCGAGTTCTGGCTTCAGTCCAGGAACAGAAGGGCTGGATTAGTCTCTTCTGGTGTTTTCCTAAGAAATTCACATTTCAACATGTTGGTTGGGATGTCCTCCGTACTGCTGTAGCCCAGCAACAGGAGACGAGGAGACGAGGAGACTGTCTGGGACTGTAGTCTTCTCTCAAATCTCAGACCCTCTCCACATCAGCTGGAAATGACCTCCTGAGATCTGTAACACTCTCTATCTCTCTATCTCTCTCTCTCTGTCCCTCTCTCTCTCTCTCTCTCTATCTCTCTGTCTCTGTCTCTCTCTCTCTCTCTGTCTGTCTCTCTGTCTGTCTCTCTCTCTATCTGTCTCTCTCTGTCTGTCTCTCTCCCCCTCTCATTCTCCTCCCTCTCTCTCTCTCTCGCTCTCTCTAACCTACCATTAATGTCCTCTCCCCCTCCTCCCCTGTGCTCCCCTCCCTCCACCTGCTGCAGGTGTTTGTGCTGTGTCATGGGTTACTGCAGTTGACCCAGCTGCTGTACAGCTCCTACTTCAAGAGCACCATCACCACCATCGAACGCCGCTTCGGCCTCAGCAGTTACTCTTCCGGAACCATCTCCTCCCTGCACGAGGTAACACACACCAACACTGCTACACACCACTACACACCACTACACGCCACTACACAACGCCACACCTTCACACCCTACTGCACAGTTGCAAGCTCCCTCTCAGTAGTGTATCAGAGAGGGAAGAGAGTCCTGGCAGAGCTGCCTCTCTCTCACCCTCCCTCCTTGCCTCCCTTCCTCTCACCCTCCCTCCTTGCCTCCCTCCCTCACCCTCCCTCCTTGCCGCCCTCCCTCACCCTCCCTCCTTTTGCCTCCCTTCCTCACCCTCCCCCTTCCTCCCTCCAATCTCACCCCCCTCCTTGCCCCCCCCATCTCACCCTCCTCCTCTGCCTCCCCCCTCCACCGTCCCTCCTTGCCTCCCTCCATCTCACCCTCCCTCCTTGCCTCCCTCACTCCCTCCCACATCCATCCCTCCCTCCCCCACACATCCATCCCTCCCTCCCTTTGTGCCTCCCGCTCTCCACTCCTCCTTCCCCCTCACTCCCCCTCCCACCCACCTCCCTCCTCTTTCTCTCCCTCCGTCTCCCATTCTCTCCCTCCACCTTCCTTCTTTCTGCCAGGGAGCTTTCAGCCTCACACATGACGATGTTATGCACAAATTGTGGAGAAACAGCGTCACTGTGACCTGTGAAGATGCATACAAGAGTGCATGCAGTGCCAGATGCAGTCATAGAGTACAGTAGATACACATGCAGTGCAGTACAGTTCAGTGCAGTACAGTGCAGTGCAGTAGAGTACAGTACAGTAAAGAGTATAGTAGAGTACAGTACAGTAAAGAGTATAGTACCCATGCCAGTGCATGCAGATAGAGTACACTACAGTAAGTACAGTACAGCTGCAGTACATAGATATCACTACATAGAGTACAATAGAGTACAGGACAGTAGACTGCAGTAAAGTGCAG
The DNA here is from genome assembly GCA_036571765.1 of Plecoglossus altivelis. Lineage (NCBI taxonomy): Eukaryota > Metazoa > Chordata > Actinopteri > Osmeriformes > Plecoglossidae > Plecoglossus > Plecoglossus altivelis. Next base: position 569,947 of record BROE01000028.1, read on the forward strand.
GACAGTAGAGTACAGTAAAGTAATTGTACAGTACAGTAGAGTACACTATAGTACACTACAGTGCAGTGCAGTACAGTATAGCAGCTAGACGAGTACAGTACAGTATAGTACAATACAGTAAGCAGAGCTACATAAAGCTATAGCAATCATCAAAGCAGTACAGCACAGTACAGTAGATCCCTCCCTCCCTCTGTCTCTCCCTCCGTCTCTACTTCCCTCCCTCCACCCTTCCTGGCTGTTCTGGGCCAGGGGAGCTTTCAGCCGTCACACATGACGGATGGGTTTATTGCACACAGATTGTGGAGAAACAACGGGTGCACTGTGGCCTGTTGAAAGAGTGCAGTACAGTAGAGTGCAGTGCAGTGCAGTGCAGTGCAGTAGAGTACAGTAGAGTACAGTGCAGTGCAGTACAGTAGAGTACAGTGCAGTACAGTGCAGTGCAGTAGAGTACAGTAGAGTACACTACAGTAGAGTACAGTACAGTGCAGTACAGTAGAGTACAGTGCAGTGCAGTGCAGTAGAGTACACTACAGTAGAGTACAGTACAGTGCAGTACAGTAGAGTACAGTACAGTAGAGTACACTACAGTGCAGTACAGTAGAGTACAGTACAGTGCAGTGCGGTACAGTAGAGTACAGTGCAGTACACTACAGTACAGTAGAGTACACTATAGTACACTACAGTGCAGTGCAGTACAGTATAGCAGCTAGACGAGTACAGTACAGTATAGTACAGTACAGTATAGCAGAGTACAGTAAAGTATAGCATAGCATCGAGAAGAGTACAGCAGAGTACAGTAGATTGTAAAGTACAGTATAGCAGAGCAGACAGTAGAGCTGAGTAGTGAATACTTTCCTACAGCTGCAGTAACAAAGCACAACACAACATATACATAATCAATACAAAATATACACAATATACTAAAATATACTGTGTGTGTGCGTGTGCGTGTCTGTGTGTGTGTGCATGTGTCTGTTTGTGTGTGTGTCTGTGTGTGTGTGTGCATGTGTGTGTGTGTGTGTGTGCATGTGTGTGTGTGCATGTGTGTGTGTGTCTGTGTGCATATGTGTGTACATGTGTATGTGTGCATGTGCATGTGTGTGTGTGTCTGTGGGGTGGGGAGCAGGTGGGGAACACAGTCCTGATTGTGTTCGTCAGTTACCTTGGCAGCCGTCTCCACCGGCCGCGCCTCATTGGTCTGGGCGGTCTGCTGATGTCCGTCAGCGCCCTCCTCCTCGCCCTACCTCACTTCCTGTCCCAGCCCTACCAGTACGACTCTGTCTTCCACAGTAAGATCTCTTCTGGCTCCGCCAACAGAGCCCACACCATGCCTTAGGCTCCGCCCACAGAGCCCACACCATGCCTTTGGCTCCGCCCACAGAGCCCACGCCATGCCTTAGGCTCCGCCCACATAGCCCACACCATGTCTTTGGCTCTGCCCACAGAGCCCAGGCCATGCCGTAGGCTCCGCCCACATAGCCCACACCATGCCTTTGGCTCCGCCCACAGAGCTCACGCCATGCCTTAGGCTCCGCCCACACTACACTGGGAGAGCATCTGCACAGCTTAGTGTACCAGACATGGATTTAGTTATATTTAGTTATACTCATACAACTTTTTTTTGTGGAGATTTTCACTGAATCCAGTTAATAACTTCTTAGCTGGAAGACATGGTGTTTGTTTTAAACAATCGATGTGTGTGTGTGTCTGTTTGTGTGTGTGGGTGTGTGTGCCTGTTTGTTTGTTTGTGTGTGTGCATGTGTCTGGGTGTGTGTCCCTGTTTGTGTGTGTGTGTGTTTCAGTAAATGGGAACTCCAGCAGTCGTCCAGACATGTGTCGTGTTGAGCTGAACTCCAGCCCTGTGGAGGCGTGTGGGAGGGAGGAAGGTCACCGTCTGGGAGGAGATGGCCTGTGGCTCCTCATGGCCAGTGCCCAGCTGCTGTTTGGAGTGGGCTCTGTCCCCATCCAGCCCTATGGTATCTCCTACGTGGACGACTTTGCCGGAGCTGGGAACTCTCCCCTCTACATAGGTACACATTGCAGGCTGTAATCTGTTGTGGTTGCAGTGATAACTTGGTTGTCGTGGTTGCAGTGATAACTTGGTTGTCATGGTTACAGTGATAACTTGGTTGTTGTGGTTGCAGTGATAACTTGGTTGTCATGGTTGCAGTGATAACTTGGTGACTAACTCTGTTCCTCTCATCTCTGCAGCCATCCTGTTTTCTATATCAGTGTTTGGTCCAGCATTTGGATATCTCCTGGGCTCCGTCATGCTACGCATCTACGTGGATGTGGACAGAGCCGGCTCAGGTGTGTGTGTGTGTGTGTGTGTGAGTGTGTGTGTGTGGGTGTGTGAGGGTGTGTGTGTGAGGGTGTGTGGGTGTGTGTGAGTGTGTGTGTGTTTGTGTGTGTGTGAGGGTGTGTGGGTGTGTGTGAGGGTGTTTGTGTGTGTGAGGGTGTTTGTGTGGGTGTGTGTGTGTGAGGGTGTGTGTGTGAGCTTGTGTGTGTGTGTGTGTGTGTGTGAGTGTGTGTGAGGGTGTGTGTGTGTGGTTCATGATGTTAAACTGACTGATGTTAAACTGACTGATATTAACCTGACTGATATTAACCTGACTGATATTAACCTGACTGATCTCCCCCAGTGGCCTCCCAGGAGCTGAGTCCATCTGACCCCCGCTGGGTGGGAGCCTGGTGGATGGGGCTGCTAGTGTCGTCTGCCTGCCTGGCCTTGGCCTCCCTGCCATACTTCTTCTTCCCTCGCAGCCTTCCTATGAAGTCCCAGGTACGTCCCTGCCTCCTCCCCCACCCACACCCTCACCCACACCTCCACCCCCACGTCCACCCTCACCCCCATGTTCACCCTCACCCCCACCTCCACCCCCACCCTCCTCCCCCTCCCTCACCCACCCTCACAACTCACCCCTCACCTCCTCACCCCCACGTCCACCCTCACCCCCATCCCTCACACCCTCATCCCCACCCTCACCCACCCTCATCTTCACCCCCATCACCCTCTGCTCCATCCCCACCCCCACCCTCAACACCCCACCTCACACCTCCTCAGCCCCCCACCCTCCACCCAGTCCTCCCTCCACCCCACCCTCACCCCACCTCACCCCACCCACACCCCACTCACTCTACCAGAGAACCTGGACTTTGTAGTCATGACTACTGACAGATCAGCACTCCCAGCTCCTCTTCACCGCGGCTCCTCTGAGAAGGAAGCTGTTTACACCCACAGTCCTCCTGGACCTCCAGGGTCTGCAGCCTGGTCGCACCCCCAGGAGAGTGTACCTGTGGGGGGTAGGTCGACCAGCTGGCCTCCCTGGAGGCTGGTACAGACCTGCTGTGGGGAAACATTACGTCTCTCTTTACAGGACCTGTGTGGGTATTCTGGGTAATCTAGCTGCACCCAGGAGATTAAGCTTGGCAAAAGACCATAGGAATAATGAAATCTAAACAGATTGTTTTGTTTTTTGCCCCGTCTACGTGCTCTAAACATCCGAGGTTGGATGACGTGTGCATGTTGGATGTGTGCTGTACTTCAGCTGTGATGTTTCACATTGTAGGAGCTTGGAACAGATATCAACATCCTGAACGAAGAC
>BROE01000028.1:588139-595639 GCA_036571765.1 Plecoglossus altivelis
CCCCCCCCCCCCCCCCCTTCCCGTACCTCCCTGTGCACCACACAGACACACACACACAGACACACACACACACACAGACACACACACCGTGGAGGTCGCCCATGCTGGGCTGCAGGCTGAGGGGCTTTTTGTCTTTCCTGGACCCCCATTAATCTCCCAGGAGGATTCAGCCTGGGGGATCCCTCTCTGGAGGAGGAGAGGGCACAGGGCTCCAGACTGGCTGGCTGGATGGCTAGATGCTAGGTGGATGGATGGCTAGATGCTAGGTGGCTAGATGGCTAGATGCTAGGTGGATGGATGGCTAGATGCTAGGTTGCTGGGTAGCTAGATGCTAGGTAGCTAGATGGATAGATGCTAGGCGGATGGATGGCTAGATGCTAGATGGCTAGATGCTAGGTGGATGGATGGCTAGATGTTAGGTGGATGGATGGCTAGATGCTAGGTGGATGGATGGCTAGATGCTAGGTGGATGGATGGCTAGGTGGATAGATGGCTAGATGCTAGGTAGCTGGATGGCTAGATGCTAGGTGGATGGATGGCTAGATGCTAGGTGGTTGGATAGCTAGATGCTAGGTGGCTAGATGGCTAGATGCTAGGTGGCTAGATAGCTAGATGCTAGGTAGCTGGATGGCTAGATGTGCTGTGGAGAGGACCGCAGCATCAGTCATGAGGGAGCTGGAGAAGATGTGTAGATCACAGATCTGCTTAGAGGAACAGCCCAACCCTTTTTAAAGCAGCTCTGTTGAATGAACAAGGAACATGAAGGAACATGAATAAGGAGGGTGGCCACAGTAACAGCAGGATGCTCTCTCCTGTCAGAGAGGAGAGTGGCCACGGTAACAGCAGGATCATCTCTCCTGTCAGAGAGGAGGGTGGCCACTGTAACAGCAGGATGCTCTCTCCTGTCAGAGAGGAGGGTGGCCACAGTAACAGCAGGTTGCTCTCTCCTGTCAGAGAGGAGGGTGGCCACAGTAACAGCAGGATGCTCTCTCCTGTCAGAGAGGAGGGTGGCCATGGTAACAGCAGGATGGCCTTGCCTGAACCTGGTTGCTGTGTCTGGATATCTCCTTCTAAGCTACCTTCCTTTAAAAGAAGGAAGGGACATATTGTGTTTTTTTCCCCAACTTGAGTGTTTCCTCGTCTGCTGGCAGACAGCAGAGCTGTGGGACAGTAATTAGCCTGTTTAATTCTTTCAACGCTGGCAAGGACTAACACAGGTAGCTATGGAGCTTTGTCACGGTGCCCCTTGTGTCTTAAACACTGTTCTGTCATGGCTCCTTTGTGTCTGGGGAGAACGAAGCTCTCGCTTGTTCTTGTTTTGTTCATGGTTTAAATCGTTTGTGTCTTAATACAATCATTATGTTCATATATGTTCTATGTTTGCACTTCTCTGCCACTGTCAAATTCTGTGCTTGTGTATCTTGCATGGCGAATAAAAGTGGTTTAGTTTAGTAATAAAACTGGTTCTGGTTTAGTTTCTCTTGTGTGTCTTGTGGACAGACCCTTGCAGTTCTGGGGCATATGCGACGCTCTGGTGAGGGAACGGACTTTGTGTGACACACACACACATGACTTGACTTAATAGAGTTCTCTATCTGCTCTGAGAAGAGAAACGGTATCTCATTTATTTGTAGGATTAGAAACCAGACAGTCAATCAGACAGTCAGGGAGCCAGCCTATCCGTTAGTCTGTCAGTCAATCAGCCGGTCATTCGGTCGGTAGAGATTGTGACTGACTAATGTGTGTGTCTCTGGTTGTGTACAGATATCGACAGACCTCTAACACCAATAACAGTGTGTTTTATCAGTCAGCACGATCCTGATGGGGTGTGCAGGGCCACAGGCAGGGCCACAGGCAGGGCCACAGCCCAGGAGCTGGTCTGGTCAGAAATGTTGGAGAGGATTATTATTAGAGCATTATTTATTAGAGCTGCAGGTTTGCAGTCTGCGTTCATTAGAGCTGCAGGTTTGCAGTCTACATTCATTAGAGCTGCAGGTTTGCAGTCTACGTTCATTAGAGCTGCTGGTTTGCAGTCTATGTTCATTAGAGCTGCAGGTTTGCAGTCTGCGTTCATCAGAGCTGCAGGTTTGCAGTCTGCGTTCATTAGAGCTGCTGGTTTGCAGTCTATGTTCATTAGAGCTGCTGGTTTGCAGTCTACATTCATTAGAGCTGCAGGTTTGCAGTCTGCGTTCATTAGAGCTGCAGGTTTGCAGTCTGCGTTCATTAGAGCTGCAGGTTTGAAGTCTATGTTCATTAGGGCTGCAGGTTTGCAGTCTGCGTTCATTAGAGCTGCAGGTTTGCAGTCTACGTTCATCAGAGCTGCAGGTTTGCAGTCTACGTTCATTAGAGCTGCAGGTTTGCAGTCTGCGTTCATTAGAGCTGCAGGTTTGCAGTCTACGTTCATTAGAGCTGCAGGTTTGCAGTCTGCGTTCAGCCCTTTTAGTCCCTAACGACACACATCTTTAAAAAGTGCATCTAAGAAGTTCCGTCTAAGAGCAAGGATCATTTGTTGTTTTAACTGTGTTCTGTGTGTTCCAGTGGTTCCGTGTGTTCCATGTGTTCCAGTGGTTCCATGTGTTCCAGTGGTTCCATGTGTTCTGTGTGTTCCAGTGGTTCCGTGTGTTCCATGTGTTCCAGTGGTTCCATGTGTTCCATGTGTTCCGTGATTGAAGAACCGTCCATACCTAGAGCAGAGTTTCTCGTTGCCCTTCTCTCCCCTCCCCCCTCCTCCCCTCCTCCCCCTCCTTCCCCTCCTCCCCCTCCTCCATCTCACTAAGTGATCAGAGTGTAGGTACAGATCTCTTAACTGCAGTCTGTGTTTGAAAGCTCCAGGGCTTGAGTGCTGAATTATAGATCAGAGCAAGACAGGTTCTGTCACATGTTGTAGCCATTACCCAGAAGCCTTAGAGTGACTCCAGATGAAGCCAGCTCTTATTGTGACTAGTGTTGTGGAATCCTCCTGTTGGACTAATTAATTCATCATGTCATTTACATCGCAGGTCATTAATTAAGAGCCCATCTGGCGTGTGACATTTTCCTGCTCTGATCCATCCAGAGAGTCAGTTCCTTCTTGTGTTCCTCCTCCTTGTGTTCCTCCTTCATGTGTTCCTCCTTCATGTGTTCCTCCTTCGTGTGTTCCTCCTTCGTGTGTTCCTCCTTCATGTGTTCCTCCTTCATGTGTTCCTCCTCCTTGTGTTCCTCCTCCTTGTGTTCCTCCTTCATGTGTTCCTCCTTCGTGTGTTCCTCCTTCGTGTGTTCCTCCTTCATGTGTTCCCCCTTCGTGTGTTCCTCCTTTGTGTGTTCCTCCTCCTCCTTGTGTTCCTCCTCCTTGTGTTCCTCCTCCTCCTTGTGTTCCTCCTTCATGTGTTCCTCCTTCATGTGTTCCTCCTTCATGTGTTCCTCCTCCTCCTTGTGTTCCTCCTCCTTGTGTTCCTCCTCCTCCTTGTGTTCCTCCTTCATGTGTTCCTCCTTCGTGTGTTCCTCCTCCTCCTTGTGTTCCTCCTCCTTGTGTTCCTCCTCCTCCTTGTGTTGCTCATTCTTGTGTTCCTCCTCCTTGTGTTCCTCCTTCTTGTGTTTCTCCTCCTTCGTGTGCTCCTCCTTCATGCGTTCCTCCAGTCATCTCCACAGCTGGAGCGGTTCTCCTTGTCTAAGTCTCTCCTCCTCCTCTCCCTCCTCCTCTTCTGTCTCTCCCTCCTCCTCTCCCTCCTTCTCATCCTCTCCCTCCTCCTCCACAAACATTAGCCTTTTCATCGTCCTGTGTGTGTCTTGCATGATACATTTTTGATGTTGTGTGTTCGCTGTGCCGGTGTGCCGGTGTGCCGGGCGTATTTCCCGGTGTGATGTGAAGGAGGGGGTGAGGAGCTGCTGGTTATTTATATCTCCTTCTGAGAGGGAGGCAGGCCCAGGTAATGCCAGCTGTCTCTGATTGGCTAGCATGCCAGCAGGGTGATGGATGAACCCCCTGCTGCCCTGCGCCCCCTGGCCCCGGCCCCCTACTCCCTGCCCCCCACCCCTGCTGCGCACCCCCTACCCCCAGCCCCCCACCCCCTGTCCCCTGCCCCCTGTCCCCTGCCCCCTGTCCCCCTGCCTTCACACTCTATCACTGGCCTGGCTCTTGGCATCAGTAAAGCTAAACTGTGGACAAACATCCGTCGGCTGAAAAACTTTCATTTTGTTCTCCGGCCAAACACCTTCCAGCAACAAACGGCACCGTTCACAGGAAGTGACCTGTGATACGTGGGCATCTGAAGGTGTTTCACCGCCCTCACAGTGACAAAACAGACTTCCATATCCTGGTTCATTAATCAGCGGTTTGCACAAAGAGCAGGCTGGACCTTCCATCATGGCTGTCACGGCAACGCATCGCCATGACACCCCAGTGACCTCACTCCAACTCAGCTGAAAGAGGAAAGTCCAGAGGAATCGTAGACATATTACCAAAGAAATGGTCACAAATCATTTCGAAGTTAATTCACCAGAGAGAAAGTGAGAGAGAAATTGAAGTCTGAGGTAGAGGGAGAAAGACATGCTGAATATATTGTGGTAGCCAGAGGGAAACATGGGCCCTCGCAGCATGGCGCAAGCACCTGCAGCACCACGGAGAGCGCCTCCAGAGGAAGAAAAAGGGAGCCTCAGCTGCAGATCGTTAGGCCAATTAGCAAGCTACATAAAAGAGAGCTAAGAAGCCACAGGAAAGGGAGAGCGGAGGTGAGCAGTTGGACTCACCCACAACCGAAGAAGGAAAGAAATCCAAAAGGAAGATGTGAGTAGCCTGAAGAAGATATAACCTTTAGGAAACAAGGAGCTACCTAATAAGCCGAACCTGTGTTCCAATTTTCTCCTACTCCCCTCTCCCACCATTTAGTATGAATAAATTTACGTTTGGTTGCATTTAAACTCTGCCTAGCGCCTTTGTTTTGACCCAAACCCTCCAAGCCTCGTTCCGGAAGGTTACATATGGTGGAGAATGCAGGCGGAGTGAGCCACGCCTTGGATTCAGACTGGGCATACGTGAACAATAAGAAAATGGAGGAGGCCCTGACCGCCATTCTGCAGGCTCAAGCTACGCTGAACGCAGCAGTCACCGAGCTCTGCCGAAGGACTGAGGCGCATGGCAGAAGACCCCAGGATTATCTGACCAAAATGACTGGAGAAGACGATGTTGAAACCTACCTCGACCTCTTTGAAAAAACGGCCCAAAGAGAGGGATGGCCCAGGGCAGACTGGGCTAAGAGAGAGACAGGAGGAGAGAGACAGGAGGAGAGAGAGAGACAGGAGGAGAGAGAGAGACAGAAGGAGAGAGAGAGACAGGAGGAGAGAGATTTATGTACAGCATCTGACTGGTGAGGTGATGTCAGCTGGAAGCTTCACCCACAGTCAAGCATACCATGAAACTTTTATGCAGGTCTTGTCTTAGATCTGCTGCTCTCCTGGGTGTGCAGAGGAACCCAGTCACCTCTCTCTGGTCAACTCTGCTCCTCTACCAGAGGGTGTGTGTCTACTGTAGAGGTGGAGGTGAGCGTGTTCAGGTGGAGGTGAGAGGGTGTACAGATATAGCGTGTGTGTGTGTGTGTGTGTGTGTGTGTGTGTGTCAGGTGGTTTTTGTTGGCAGCACTCTTGTCTCCTGGTGGATGGATGATGGCTGGATGGGTCTCTTACTCTCTGTCTCTCTGTCTCCATCTCTGTCTCCTTCTCTTCCCTCTCTCTCTCTTCCTCTCTCTCTCTCCCTCTCTATCACTCTCTCTCTCCCTCTCTCTCCATCTCCATCTCTCCCTCTCTCCCTCTCTATCTCTCTCTCTCCCTCTCTCTCTCTCTTAACCTCTCCTCTGAAGAGCCTCTCAGGCCTAATGCTCCTCTAAAAGTGCTCCAGACCCTCTGCCTCTCTCTCCACCTCCCCATCCTCCTCTCCTCTCTTCCTCCTCCTTCACCTCCCCATCCTCCTCTCCTCTTTTCCTCCTCCTTCACCTCCCCATCCTCCTCTCCTCTCTTCCTACTCCTTCACCTCCCCATCATCCTCTCCTCTCTGCCTCTCTCTCTTCACCTCCCTATCCTCCTCTCCTCTCTTCCTCCTCCTTCACCTCCCTATCCTCCTCTCTTCCTCCTCCTTCACCTCCCCATCCTCCTCCTTCACCTCCCCATCCTCCTCTCTTCCATCTTCTCTCCTCCTCTTCTTCAAGTCCCTCTTGCCAGGGCATCTGGATGTTATGATACCAGACACATCACAGGACAAAGCAGCTACAGTAACAACAGACTTCTGGGAGAGAAAGACAGCGGTTGCCATAGTTACTTTCATCCGGTAACGTCTCCGTGGTTTCCATTTACCTTTTCGCCTGTCCCTGTTGTCATAGGCGACTGCCGTCGTGAGAGTCACACACTTCCTCCCCTGCAGTCTCTACCTCCTGTCGTGAGAGTCACACACTTCCTTCCCTGCAGTCTCTACTTCCTGTCGTGAGAGTCACACACTTCCTCCCCTGCAGTCTCTACTTCCTGTCGTGAGAGTCACACACTTCCTCCCCTGCAGTCTCTACTTCCTGTCATGAGAGTCACACACTTCCTCCCCTGCAGTCTCTACTTCCTGTTGTGAGAGTCACACACTTCCTCCCCTGCAGTCTCTACTTCCTGTTCTGTTTCTTCTTCTCTGATGCCTGCGTCATCCCACTTGCAGAATAAACGGACAGCAGCTAGCTGGCTGAAGAACTTGGAGCTAAACTGGGGCAGCTCCCAGACGGAGATATTCAAACAATTTTACATAAAACTATTTGCATAATCAGTTATTCGGGCTCTACATGAAAAACTGGCATGCAGATAGGAGCATATTGAGGGCCCAAATACGCATAATTAGGGAGCTTGATAAGTGTTCTTTCCTGTAAACAACTAATGTTCCTGGTTGCCTCCTGTCTATCTGTGGACCAGGCCTGTCTGTCTGTCTGACCAAGCCTGTCTGTCTGATCTGGTATAGCCTGTCTGTCTGACCTGAAATAGCCTGTCTGTCCGTCTGACAATGTCTGTCTGACCTGAAATAGCCTGTCTGTCCGTCTGACAGGCTAGCCTGTCTGTCTGATCTGGTATAGCCTGTCTGTCTGACCTGGTATAGCCTGTCTTTCTGACTAAGCCTGTCTGTCTGACCTGGTATAGCCTGTATGTCTGACTTTGTGTACCCTTCCCTCATGAGCCCTGACCTTTTGAGACTATATAGTGGGTCAGGGATCAGACTCCTTCTCTCCCCCCTGTCTCCCCCCCTCCCCTCTCACCCCTCTTCCTCCTCTCTCCCCTCTCCCTCCTCTCCCCCCTCTCATCCCTCTCCCCCCTCTCATCCCTCTCCCCCTCTCCCCTCCGGATGAAGATTAACGAGGAACGTCATGCGCCCGACCCATAAACGATGTATGAAATATTTAAAGGGTCTAAAATTAGCTGTTCGATGTTGAATCCATCGATCAGCGACCTGGCTCAAACTGCTCTCCTGGGCGACGGCGGTTTCCACGGAGATGTCTGTGAGGTCGG
>BROE01000028.1:600639-606334 GCA_036571765.1 Plecoglossus altivelis
TGTGAGATATGTGTTTGAAACCCGGCCAGTCCCCTCCCTCCCCTGTTCCCTCCCTCTCCTGCTCCCTCTCCTGCTCCTTCCCTCCCTCCCTCCCTCCCTCCCCTGCTCCTACCCCATTCCCTCCCTCCCCTGCTACCTCTCTCCCTCCACCACTCCTTCCCTCCCTCCTCTCCCCTCCCTCCCCTCCTCCCTCTCTCAGCCTGTACAGGACCTCTCCTCTTAGCCTGCCCTCTTTGCTCAGTGATGTTGTAACTGCTGCCACAGTCTGTACTTTGTAGCCATGGATCAAAGATGCTCAAAGCAGCTCTGTATGTGCTTGGTGTGTTTGTGAGCGTGAAGCTGTGTGTGTGTGTGTGTGTGTGTGTGTGTGTGTGTATGTGTGTGTGTGCATGCAGCTGTGTGTGTGCGTGTGTGTGTGTGTGTGTGCGTGAAGCTGTGTGTGTGGGTGTGTGTGCGTGTATGCAGCTGTGTGTGTGTGTGCATGAAGCTGTGCATGTGTGTGTGTGTGTGTGTGCGCAGCTGTGTGTGTGTGTGTCTGTTGTCTCTGGGTGTCCAGCTGAATGTCAGTCCTCTTGGCAGCTCAGTAACTGAAGGAGGCCTTTCCCAGAATTCCCCAGGACATTTAAACTGTAATTAAGGATCCGTATCCTCAACTTGATCTATATTGTTTTTGCTTGGATGGCTGGCAGACTGGCAGACAGACAGACAGACAGACAGACAGACAGACAGGCAGGCAGACAGGTAGGCAGGCAGGCAGGCAGGTAGGAAGGCAGGCAGGCAGACAGACAGGCTGGCAGGCTGACGGACGGACGGACAGGCAGGCAGGCAGGCAGGCTGGCTGGCTGGCTGGCAGACACACAGGCAGACAGGCAGGCAGGCAGGCAGGCAGGCAGGCAGGCAGACAGGCAGGCAGGCAGACAGACAGACAGACAGACAGGCAGACAGGCAGGCAGGCAGGCAGGCAGGCAGACAGACAGGCAGACAGACAGGCAGGCAGGCAGGCAGGCAGACAGGCAGACAGGCAGACAGAGACAGACAGAGACAGACAGACAGGCAGACAGACAGGCAGACAGGCAGACAGACAGGCAGACAGACAGAGACTGACAGACAGACAGGCAGGGCTCTGCCTGGACTCTGGAGACTGAGGGTCTCTGCCACACTGTCTGAGCTGTCAGTCAGACCACTGAGCTGAGACAAGGGATGGAGGGAGAGAGGGAGGGGGAAGGGAGAGAGGGAGAGGGGGGAGGGAGAGAGGGGGGTGGAGGATGAGGGGGAGGAGGAGGAAGAGAGGGGGGGGAGAGAGAGAAAGGGGGGGAGGGAGACAGGGAACAGGAGGGAGAGGGGGGAAGGAGGGAGAGGGGGAGAAGGGAGAGGGGGAGGTGGGAGAGAGGGAGCAGGAGGGAGAGGGAGACAAGGAGGAGGAGGGAAAGAGAGGGAGAGGCTTCCTGAATGGTCTGTTGATCTTGCTCACTGCAGAAGACAGCGAGTGTATTCCTTTGCTCTTGGTGTCTTGGGGGTTACAGACTTAAACGATGCTCCCAGGTTCTCCTGTTTTTCACAACTTGATCCTCGATCGATCGTTATCAAGTCGATCTGGCATTGACCTGATGTTTAACCAAACGATCACGTATCAACACGTGGTCACATCAATGACCTGTCCTGACATTCCCTCTCTATCTCTCTCTCTCCCCCTCTCTCCCCCTCTCTATCTCTCTCTCCCTCTCTCTCTCCCTCTCTCCTTCCCTCTCTCCCCCCCCCTCTCTCCCTCTCTCTCTGTCTCTCTCCAGCTGCTAGGCCTTTAGAATTGAATCAATGCGAGTGATTGAATAGTTGCTGTTTGTTTTTGGCCTCAGCAAGTTAGTGTTCCAGCCAGCTGCAGTGTCTACCACAGTGTCTACCACAGTGTCTACCACAGTGTCTACCACAGTGTCTACCACAGTGTCTACCACAGTGTCTACTAGTGTCCCCACTGCAACCCGGGTTCAATTCCAACCTGGGTCTTCTCTGCTTGACAAGAAAAAGGCAAAAATATGTTTGAAAAGAATATTTAGGAATCTGGGGACTAAAAACATCACAATTTTGCTTTCGTGAAACTTAGCTTTTAAAACATTTCCGTCGATGACAATGTTTAGTTGGATAGTTTGTTGAAGAGGATGATTCAAGGCCTGTCTCTCTTCAGAGAGAGCCTGTCTCTCCTTACAGAGAGCCTGTCTCTCCTTACAGAGAGCCTGTCTCTCTTCAGAGAGAGCCTGTCTCTCCTTACAGAGAGCCTGTCTCTTCTCACAGAGAGCCTGTCTCTCTTCCGAGAGAGCCTGTCTCTTCTCACAGAGAGCCTGTCTCTCTTCCGAGAGAGCCTGTCTCTCCTCACAGAGAGCCTGTCTCTCTTCCGAGAGGGCCTGTCTCTCCTTACAGAGAGCCTGTCTTTCTCACAGAGAGCCTGTCTCTCCTCACAGAGGGCCTGTCTCTCCTCACAGAGGGCCTGTCTCTCCTCACAGAGAGCCTGTCTCTTCTCACAGAGAGCCTGTCTCTCTTCCGAGAGAGCCTGTCTCTACTCACAGAGAGCCTGTCTCTCCTCACAGGGAGCCTGTCTCTCTGTCACTGGAGGAGCAGGGAAGTCATGCTTCCAGTGCCTGGCTTCTTTAACCAAGATGTGAGACGCTTAATAATTAAACAGCTCATGAATAACTCCTACGAATTTGATTTGTTCATGCACACATCTCCCTTTCTCTCTTCCCCACTCTCTCTCTCTACCCCTCAGTCTCTCCCTTTCTCTCTCTCTCCCTCTCTCTCTCTCTACTCTTCAGTCTCTCCCTTTCTCTCTCTCTCCCTCTCTCTCTCTCTACTCTTCAGTCTCTCCCTTTCTCTCTCTACCTCTCTCTCTCTACCCCTCAGTCTCTCTTTCTCTCTCTCTCCCTCTCTCTCTCTCTACCCCTCAGTCTCTCCCTTTCTCTCTCTCTACCCCTCAGTCTCTCCCTTTCTCTCTCTACCCCTCAGTCTCTCTATCTCTCTCTCTCCCTCTCTCTCTCTCTACCCCTCAGTCTCTCTCTTTCTCTCTCTACCTCTCTCTCTCTCTACCCCTCAGTCTCTCTTTCTCTCTCTCTCTCTCTCTCTCTACCTCTCAGTCTCTCTCTTTCTCTCTCTCCCTCTCTCTCTCTACCCCTCAGTCTCCCTTTCTCTCTCTCTCTCTACCCCTCAGTCTCTCTTTCTCTCTCTCTCCATTCTATATTTAACCTAAAAGAAACAGGATGCCTTCTGGAGCTCTGAAATGACAAACGATCGTCTCCAGTAGATCTGGGATATTGTATTTAGCTCGTCGTTTACCCCAGCGAAGACACAGACGTTTCAGGCTCTTTCTTGAACCCTTCCTGTAAGACAAACAGACTGCTGGTGATGCTGTGTTGACATGATTCAGACACCCTCCCGAGTGAGAGCGTCTGGTCTGAGTCCACCAGTTCCAGCTTCTGTCACGGTCTCCGTGGGTTACGTCCATCGCCACGGAAACAAGTGCGTGATCAAGCTGCTGATGGCTGGCTCTTTGAGTGGAGCACCCCTGCTGGGACACACACACACACTCACAGAGCACACACACACTCACACACACACTCACACACACATTCACACACATTCACACACATACACATACACACATTCACACACACACACACACACACAGACTCACACACACACACACACAGACTCACACACACACTCAAAGCACCGTGCTGGGACGCACACACACACAGAGCACACACACAGCACACACAGAGCACACACACACACTCAGAGCACACCTAAACATAGAGCACACACACACAGAGCACACGCACAGAGCACAAACACATAGAGCACACACACACACACACACAGTGCACACACACACTCAGAGCACACACACACACTCAGAGCACACACACTCAGAGCACACACACACTCAAAGCACACACACACTCAGAGCACACACACACTCAGAGCACACACACACTCAGAGCACACACACACTCAGAGCATTGACACTCTGTGGGAGATCAATACTACCCCTGTTTGTAAGTGATGGTCACACTGCTAATTAGGGCAGCAGTGTGGAACACAGTTTAAAGCCCTACCTTAGACACCAACCTTCTGATGGCAGAGAAAAGACTTCCATCGCTGCTGATTCGTACGCAGATCTAAAGAACTGGTTCCAGTGTTTTTCCATTTTCAAATGGAGCTTGACTACAGTAATTGACCGTGATAATACGATGAGATCTCAGGTAGGATGATTCTCACTGGTAACATCCTCCTCGTACCTGCCGAGTCTAGCTAAAGGAAACAGACGGTCAGATCCATGACACTGACTGTTGGTGTCTAACATCAGCTTCATATCGCCACTGTGTGCCTCCCTACTGTGTCATAATGTCACTCATGTGGTCTGTTACCATACTCATGCACACCTCTTCTTCTCTCCTGTCAGGCCACAATTGGAATCGACTTCCTGTCTAAAACCATGTATCTAGAGGATCGAACGGTAAGAACCTCACTCTCAAACTAATTAGTTTGTCTGTTTGTTTGTTCTAGAATCTGTCTGCCCTTGATATCGTCTGTGTTGTTGCTTCGTGCTGCTGGACGCTATTTTGTGGCTCACACCCACATACAAACACACACACACCAACACACACACACACTCACACAAACATACCAACACACACACACACACAAAGCTGCAGTTGTGTATCACTACAGTGTGACACCTTTATAGTGTTGAACATGTAAATGTGTATAATGTGTAAATGTGTATAACGTGTAGATGTGTATTACACAATGTGTAAATGTGTATAACGTGTAGATGTGTATTACACAATGTGTAAATATGTATAATGTGTAGATGTGTATTACACAATGTGTACATGTGTGGAGTCGTCTGTCTGCGCAGCGACCTTGCTGTTCCAGTTGTGATCTTGACCAGATCACATCCAGGCTTTTCAATGTATTTTATTTCCCTCTGGACTTTTTATGTTAATGTTGTGATTAAATATGCATGGGATACGTTTGTGTGTGTGTGTTAGTGTCGGTATGTTTGTGTGGGTGTGGGTGTGTGTGTGTGTGTGTGTGTGTGTGTGTGTGTGTGAGAGGGAGGGAGGGAGGGAGGGAGAGAGGGGGAGGGGGAGAGAGAGAGAAGGAGAGAGGGACGGAGAGGGGGAGGGGGAGAGAGGGAGAGCCAGTGTATCCAGCCCCTCCTGAGGTCACAGTGTGGCGCCCCCTGCTGTCTGCAGGTCAGGCTGCAGCTGTGGGACACAGCAGGACAGGAGCGCTTCCGTAGTCTGATCCCCAGCTACATCAGAGATTCCACCGTTGCCGTGGTGGTCTATGACATCACCAGTGAGTGGGGAGCACGCACATGAACACACACAAACACAGACGTGCATGCGCACACACCCATTGTCCTCTGAGCTTCCTTCTCTGGATGAAAAGTGACATTTTTATTTGTCTCAAATCCCATTGCGGCCATCCACAGCTGGAATTTAATATGTTTGTGGGAGAGAGGAAAATGGTCTGCTTTCAGAACTCCAGGGAGGAGAACAGTGAACCTCGTTTTACAGGCAAACACACCCCCTCCCTGGAGACCCCCTCACACACCCACACACACACACACACACCCTCCCTGGAGATCCCCCTCACACACACACACACACACACCCACACACACACACACACACAC
>BROE01000028.1:607151-625417 GCA_036571765.1 Plecoglossus altivelis
CACACACACACACACACACACCCTCCCTGGAGATCCCCCCCCCACACACAAACACACACACACCAACACACCAACACACACACACACATACACACACACACACACACACACCCTCCCTGGAGACCCCCCACCCCCCACCCACACACACACACACCATCACTATCACCATCACCACTACACCATAATCCACCATAACAGTGATGCCCAGAGGTTGTGGCAAGGTCACCAAAATCTCAACAGTTGTTTCAACACAACAGACTCTAACTTCACCGCATGTTTGTCAAATTACAGCACGGACAACGCATGCTTGAACTGCTTAAATAAATGATTCATGTTTGAATATGACATATTTAAAGCAGTTACCGATGGTGACAGTGTCTGCTCTGTCACTGCAGATGTCAACTCCTTCCAGCAGACTTCCAAATGGATCGATGACGTCAGAACAGAGAGAGGAAGTGATGTCATCATCATGCTTGTAGGCAATAAAACAGACCTGGGAGATAAGAGGTTTGTGTTCTGGCTCACACACGGATACACACACACACACACACTCACATACACACTCATACACACTCACACACACACACACTCATACACACTCACACACACACACTCATACACACTCACACACTCACATACATAAACACTCATACACACTCACATACACACTCACACATACACTTACACACACACATACACTCACACACACACTCTCTCACATGCATACACACTCACATACACACACACACACACACACACTTGTCTACGCATCAGTCCCCCTCAGGTCGTCTGTGCTTTGCAGCTCTGTCTGTCTGTATCTTCATATCTGTCTCTGGATCATTACACACCTGGCAGCATCACCTCCTCTCTCTCCTCCTCCCTCTCTTTCTCCCTCACTTCCCCATCCTCCTCCCTCTCTTGCTCCCTGTCCTCCACCTCACCTCCTGTCTCACCTGCTCTCTCTCCTCCTTCCTCTTCTTTCTCCTTCACCCTCTTCTTTCTCCTCCTCCTCCCTCTCCTTCTGCCTCACTTCCCTCTCCTTCTCCCTCTCCTCCACCTCACCTCCTGTCTCTCCTCCTCTCTCCTCCTCCCTCACCTCTCCAAGGCACCAGAGTGTCCCACAAATGGTCAGTAATTAATTTATCGCGCCACAACGTAATTAATCAACTTCACCATCTATTAATCTTCCAGCTGATAGGGTCTGTCTGGGACACCGAGAGAGCAGCAGTAAATGATCTGGTTGTCTTACCTGCGCTGTGCTAATGCTGATGGATGATGGTGATTCTCTGTAGAGACTTAACAGTGTGGCTGAAGGGTGTGGTACAGCAGACCCAGAGCTAGCTCATAGCTAGCTCATAGCTAGCTCATAGCTAGGTCATGCTAGCTCATAGCTAGCGAATAGCTGGATCATGCTAGCTCATAGCTAGCTCATGCTAGCCATCAGGAGGCTGAATCCCTGTCTGTTCTCTTGGCAGGCAGATCACCATCGAGGAGGGAGAGCAAAGAGCCAAGGAGCTGAGCGTCATGTTCATTGAGACCAGCGCCAAGACTGGATACAACGTCAAACAGGTGAGATGATCCTCCTTCACCACAGCTTTATCTACGATGCTCCCATGCTGTCACATGCTCTACTACTGAGCTAGATCCAGTGACTGCTTTTGGAGAGCGCTGTTTGGTGTGTGTGTGTGTGTGTGTGTGTGTGTGTGTGTGTGTGGTGCTCGTGTGTGTGTGTGTGATGTGTGTCTTTGTGTGTTGATAGTGTGTTGTTGGTGTTGTGGTGTTTGTCGTGTGTGTGTGTGTGTGTGATCTGTTGGTGTGTGTGTGGTGTTGGTGTTGTGTGATACGGAGAGGCAAGATCAGTCAAAGAGCACAGGGCAGCCAGTGGAACCATCCCGCCATTTTTGTGAACCAATGGGAAGTTAATCAGGAAACCAGTTGAACACTTCTGACTTGAGTGGGCAGAGGAAGTTGTCTCTGCTGTGTCATCTCTGGTGGTCTCTCTCCCCCTCTCTGTCTGTCTCCCTTTCTTCCTCTCTCCCCCCCCCCCCCGCTCTCTCCTTCCCCTCCAAAAACAACAGCACTCTGTAGTGTCAGAAACTGAGGTAGTACAGGCTCAGTGTATGTCCCCCCCCCCCCCCCCGCTCTCTCCTTCCCCTCCAAAAACAACAGCACTCTGTAGTGTCAGAAACTGAGGTAGTACAGGCTCAGTGTATGTCGTGTCTGTGTTGATCAAGAGAACTGTGGGCGGACACACTCTTCTCACTTAGCTCTGACGCTAACAGCAGCTACATTCTCACTTAGCTCTGACGCTAACAGCAGCTACAATCTCAACTAGCTTTGATGCTAACAGCAGCTACATTCTCAACTAGCTCTGACGCTAACAGCAGCTACATTCTCAACTAGCTTTGACGCTAACAGCAGCTACATTCTCACTTAGCTCTGATGCTAACAGCAGCTACATTCTCACTTAGCTCTGACGCTAACAGCAGCTACATTCTCAACTAGCTTTGACGCTAACAGCAGCTACATTCTCAACTAGCTCTGACGTTAACAGCAGCTACATTCTCAACTAGCTTTGATGCTAACAGCAGCTACATTCTCACTTAGCTCTGATGCTAACAGCAGCTACATTCTCAACTAGCTCTGACGCTAACAGCAGCTACATTCTCACTTAGCTCTGATGCTAACAGCAGCTACATTCTCAACTAGCTCTGACGCTAACAGCAACTACATTCTCAACTAGCTCTGACGCTAACAGCAGCCTGCGATCCTACCTGCGGAGCCACAGCTCTGCCTCAGGCCTCCAGCAGCAACTGTCACCCCTCAGGTTCAGGGAGAACTTCCACAGGTTATCCTGCATTTCAAGCCCTGCTTGTTATGTGTCTTGAGGATAGAGACCAGGCTTGTGACCAGGCTGTGACCAGGCTGTTTGACAGTCCTGAAGTGTGTCCCTCCGTCCCTCCAGGCCTCCTTAAACAGGCTTTATGGACCTGTTTGTCTTCACCTGTCACCAACAACAACAACCGCGAGGTGTTTAACTAAATTGTTCTATTTTCATCTCCTCTACTCTGCTGCCTCTGTGCTCCATGCATTCATAACCTGCTGCTGTGGTTTATAGTCTGGATACAGAGGAGGTGGGGGAGGGAGACTGGTGTATAGAGACTGGTGTATAGAGACCGGTGTATAGAGACCGGTATGTAGGCACTAGTCTGGTTTGGTCTTTCCTCTCACAACAGTCCTCAAGTGAGACATCTAACATATTTGTTCAAAGGACATGATGTGTTTGATTCACCAGAGAATCTGATCTGTTTTGGAGGGTTTGAGTGACAGCAACAGTCGCCTAGACGATGGCTAGCTTGTGTCTCTCATCTCTCATCCATGAGTGTACACACGCATGGATGAGAGACACCTGGTGTGTGTGTGTGAGAGAGAGAGAGAAAGAGAGGGCGAGAGAGATGGAGCGAGAGCGTGTAAGCATCACTCATGTGTGTGTGTGTGTGTTGTCCAGGGGGAGGGGGAGCTGGGGGGATCTTCTCCCCTATAGAGAGCCATCAATCTGTGGACGTCACCGTGGAGACGTGCTGTAATTGACCTGTGTATTATGGGGTGGCAGAAAAGCCTACAGCATGACTCCAGGGCTAAGTGGTGTGACTGAAGGGGTTTATAAAGCGGGCTGACAGACACACTCAGGTTCAGCAGAGCTGCCCAGTGCATGTTGGGAAGTGTCCGAGGAGGGACTGAGCTGATTGGATAAGATGGACTGATGGATAAAGAGAGGAATGGACTCAATGTTATCTAGTGCTTTCCCTGGCGACTGTGTGTTCTCTCTCTCTCTCTCTCTCCAGCTGACTGGTGACTGATGTCTCTCTCTCTCTCTCTCTCTCTCTCTCTCTCTCCAGCTGACTGGTGACTGATGTCTCTCTCTCTTTCTCTCTCTCCAGCTGACTGGTGACTGATGTCTCTCTCTCTTTCTCTCTCTTTCTTCAGCTGACTGGTGACTGATGTCTCTCTCTCTTTCTTCAGCTGACTGGTGACTGATGTCTCTCTCTCTTTCTCTCTCTCTCTCCAGCTGACTGGTGACTGATGTCTCTCTCTCTCTTTCTCTCCAGCTGACTGGTGACTGATGTCTCTCTCTCTTTCTCTCTCTCTCTCCAGCTGACCTGGTGACTGATGTCTCTCTCTCTTTCTCTCTCTCTCTCCAGCTGACTGGTGACTGATGTCTCTCTCTCTTTCTCTCTCTCTCTCCAGCTGTTTCGTCGCGTGGCTGCTGCTCTGCCAGGAATGGAGAGCATGCAGGAGACGAGCAAAGAGGGAAGTATCCTTTCACACCTCTGAACTTCTTCTCCTCTCCTCCCGCCTCCTCCCATCCTCCCCCCTCCTCCCTTCTTCCTCTCTTCCCCCTTCCTCCCAGTTGTCAGTCAAGCAACGTCAGGGAATCTCTGGGCAATGCAGACTGTATAGAATGCATTCCCTGTATAGAAGCTTGGCTTCTCTCCATCTCAGTGTTCAGTCTCCTTCTAGATTCCACTGTGAGGATTAAGCTTCTTCAAAGCTCACCAAGGTCTGCTGCAAAGCAGGTCTAATATAAGCTGCAGGTCTTTACACATGTTAGGCTGTCTAAAACACATAGTCACATTCTGTGAATGCCAGTGCTGAACATATCCCTATCAAAGAGAAAGATTCTGACACATTCGCTGTGCCACCACAGGGCCCATACAGCTCTTTATACTCATGATGTGAGAATCATTCCCTCACACAAGCAGGCAGGGTAAACTCAGCACAACGTCTTTTAGTAAAAATCTATCCATGACCTTTGGAAACTGTTCTAGTGACGGCCATCTTGGCTCTAGGGCCGTGTTAAAAAACTCCGACCAGAGGTGCTGGGGTTAGGGTTAGCTGGCCGCTCCTCACAAACACTCTGTAAAAGATGACTCATCACGTCACTCACATGCTCATGCACACAAGTATACTCTGTCACACACACAGGCTAACCACACACACACACATACACACACTGGCAGTAGGCCTTCATCATCTGACCTGATGTTAGTATAGTAACTGGTTACCCATGGCGACAGCTGCAAACTCTCACCTCCTCCTCCTCACTCCCCGGAAGGAGAGGTGCCATCGCTATGGTAACAGTGGATGATGAATGAAAATGCCTTTTCATTTTAATGTGCAGGTTAAAAGCTCTCCCTAGCTTCCTCTTCCCAGCGACGCGACTGTTACGAGGTCGGTTTAGTGACACTCAGAGTCCAAGTGTAGAGAGCTTTCTGGGTCTCCAACAGGAAGTTACCTCTGAACGGATAGTGACCTGACCTGAGGAGTGGAGGGAGAGAAGAGGGGGAGAGGAGGGGGAGAGGAGGGGGAGAGGAGAGGAGAGGAGGGGAAGAGGAAGGGAAGAGGAGGAGGAGAGGAAGGGGAGAGGATGAGGAGGGGGAGGCTGGAGACTGATTTATTAGGAGCTGTTGAGGTCTGAGGTGGAAAAACTCCTTCTCTGCAGAGCTACAGAGACCAGCTGGAGGGGAGAGGAGGAGGATGGGCTGAGGGAGATAGGGAAAAGAGGAGGAGGAGAGGAGGAGAGGGAGGAGAAGAGGGTGAGGAGAGAAGGAGAGGGGGAAGAGAGGAGGAGAAGGAGAGCACTCATACACACACAAACACAGACATACACACACACACACACACACACACACACACACACACGTTTCTTGACAGGTGTCATGTCCTTGGAAACCTTTCCTCCTGGCCTCAAAGGACTGTGTGCAAATGACTCTGTGTCTCTGCCAGGTGACATCACTGTAAGGAATACTAGAAGGAAAACATACAGAGATTGACTGTCCCACAATTTCAGGGGAATCTCTAGTAAAATGCACCTGTAATCTTTTCCCTTTCTGTAGTGGATGTCTCTTAATAACTTCCTGGTTTCTGTAAGCTTATATTCGACTTGCGGATAAACCACCGAGGATAATGTTGACGCCCTTCTTCTGTCGAGCGCAGCAGTGAATCTGTATGATACAGTGCCATCTCGTGGCGACAATCAATCAGTAACGCCGTCTGGTATCTAAAACCATTATCCACTCCCAAACACAGTTGATTCTCAACGATTCTGCTGTCTTGACTGGTGTTAAGAAACTTATTACAGATCATATTGCGTATATTGTTCTTTTTTTGGAATATATGTTTGTATCAGAAATGTGTCTGTGTGTTTAGAAATGTTTAGCTTTTTTCCTTAACCGCTGTCTCCAGTGATTGACATCAAGCTGGACAAACCACAGGAGCCGCAGACGACCGAGGGCGGGTGTTCTTGTTAATACTCAGCACCTAATTGGGCACCGTCTTCACCACATGCTTCTTGTTTTGCTTCCTATTGGTTAGCCAGTTGAATTCCCAGATTTGAATCTGACCTCTTCATCTGAATATTGGTCATTACTTTCAGTCACAGTCTACATTTGAGTAGTATTAGTGTGCTTTGTTAACGAAATTGCCACAAAAAAGTCTCAAAAATGGGAATATCAAACAAAACTACCGGAAAATGTGCCCTCAAAAAATCCCAAATGTGTTCAAACTTTTTTGAGGGGTTAAAAGTTTGAATGTTAGGTTTACATTTTTCTTTTGTAATTTTGTATATCGAAAAAAAAACCGCTCTGAAGTGACCAGACAACTCGCAAGTTTACAACTTGTTCTTAAAGTTGCTGAGTTGTGTCAAAGTAAACCCAGCAGGAAATGCTGAGTATCTAATGCATGAACATAGTCTCTGTTGAGCCGTCGTCACCGTCTGTCTGATGTACACGAGCTTGACGATGTAAATGTTTACCTGTGACTTGCTGCACTTACGGAGAAAACAGCTGGTCAGACGTTGTTTTGCTTCGACAGTTTTGTGACACTGGACTTATCTTAACTTCCACTGTCAAGTACGTGTGTAAATGTAAGCTTACTATGGGCAACTTGAGAACGGAAGTACAGCGGGCTATGCTGGTTCATTCTGGGCTCACAAATTGTTTGACACATAACTTACAGATCATATGATTCAGTTCTTTGTTTACCCGTGTGTGTGTGTGTGTGTGTGTGTGTGTGTGTGTGTGTGGTGTTGTGTGTTGGGGTCCCCCCCTCCTCCACCACACACACACACACACACACACAAACACACACTCACCACCCGAGCGCTGTTCATGACTCATTTTCATTCTGAGGATCTGACGATTGTTTTGGCATCGTTTCTTAAAGGAGTTCAAAGAATGCAGAATCTGTCATCCTCGGTCGATGAGAAGACAATATTTATACCCTCGTCCACGACATAAAACACTCATTTGCACACCTAGACCTTCCAAGTTAACTAAGTAGTTCAGCGCTTCACCTGTAAATATTCAGCCGTTTAAAGATGGCCCGCTGCTCTTACGTTACTGTTAGCATTACTGATGTTAGCCTTATGCTAAGTTAAGTTGCCATTCTAGGTTAACATGCTGTTAACTGATCGTGTTTAAAGTCGGGGTGGATCCAAACTGGTCGGAATTTCGGTCGACTCGTGATAAATACACGACTTTGAGTTTTAAATGTCTTTGAAGTCCGGCGTTAATGCACTTTTTAAGCAAGTCTTCTAGACTAAGTGGAAATGTAGTCCTGCGGTTGTACAGACGCTGTAAAAAAAAACAAAAAAACAGTTCGTTATCTTTATAACATTTGGGGTGCCTCGTAACGAATGTCAGTGGAGCTCATCTATGGTTTACACCGAAAGAGAAACCTGGATGCGTTGATACAGTAGCTTACAGAGGCAGCTTGTCAGGGCCGGTGGCTGGACCCGTGCGTATGTCTGAAAAGGATGTTCACATAGCAAGACAGCAACGAGGGCATCCATACTGTAGCCGAGCTCTCATGGGATGGGGATTCTGTCCTGCTGTCCAGTCTTCACGTTTGTAAATCGCTGTCTGACACTAGTTACCGAGTAGAGATGACTGAGGTCGATGTCCGACTCACGTTCACGCTTATACGGCCGTAGGTGCTCAATAAAAGACGTGTGTTTTATATTAGTTGAATTCATTCAAGTTTGATCATCATCACCTTATGTCTAGGAATGTGTTCATCCTCTAGCTCAGAAACTCTTCAATAAGTAGGTAGGGCTGTTTGGGTATGGGTGTTTAATGACGATGTTATGGGCTGTTTGACGATGTTATGGGGTGTTTAATGACGATGTTATGGGCTGTTTGACGATGTTATGGGCTGTTTAATGAGGATGTTATGGGGTGTTTAATGAGGATGTTATGGGTGTTTAATGAGAATGTTATGGGGTGTTTAATGACTATGTTATGGGGTGTTTAATGAGGATGTTATGGGTGTTTCATGAGAATGTTATCGGGTGTTTAATGACTATGTTATGGGGTGTTTAATGATGATGTTATGGGATATTTCATGGTAGAGGATGTGATAATGTGATGCTAGAAGATTTGCCATAGAGGCCTACTGCCTCTCACTTTCGTCTGTCCCCCCGCCACCCCCACCCCACCATCAGAGCACAGCAGAGCGTGACCTGTGCTGATCAGAGCATAGCAGAGACTGTGTCCTGATCAGAGCACAGCAGAGACTGTGCCCTGATCAGAGCACAGCAGAGACTGTGCCCTGTGCACAGCAGAGACTGTGTCCTGATCAGAGCACAGCAGAGACTGTGCCCTGTGCACAGCAGAGACTGTGTCCTGATCAGAGCACAGCACAGACTGTGTCCTGATCAGAACTGTAGAATAACATTCCTGAAACAGAAGGATGTTTGAGTGACACAGCCACATTGAGGCCAGGTGGAGGGAGATGCTTAGGACCCAGGTGGCTGCAAACCCCAGTGTGTGTGTCCCAGGTGTGCGTGTCCCAGGTGTGCATGTCCCAGGTGAGTGTGTGTCCCAGGTGTGCATGTCCCAGGTGTGTGTGTCCCAGGTGTGTGTGTCCCAGGTGTGTGTGTCCCAGGTGTGCGTGTGTCCCAGGTGTATGTGTCCCAGCTGAGCCTGTGTCCCAGCTGAGCCTGTGCCCCAGGTGTGTGTGTCCCAGCTGAGCCTGTGTCCCAGGTGTGTGTGTCCCAGCTGAGCCTGTGTCCCAGGTGTGTGTGTCCCAGCTGAGCCTGTGTCCCAGGTGTGCGTGTGTCCCAGGTGTGCGTGTGTCCCAGGTGTATGTGTCCCAGCTGAGCCTGTGTCCCAGCTGAGCCTGTGTCCCAGCTGAGCCTGTGTCCCAGCTGAGCCTGTGCCCCAGGTGTGTGTGTCCCAGCTGAGCCTGTGTCCCAGGTGAGTGTGTCCCAGCTGAGGGTGTGTCCCAGGTGAGTGTGTGTCCCAGGTGAGCCTGTGTCCCAGGTGAGTGTGTCCCAGGTGAGGGTGTGTCCCAGCTGAGGGTGTGTCCCAGGTGAGCGTAGGTATCCCAGGTGTGTGTGTCCTGTCAGCGCTGAAATAAGCACTCCAGGGTCTCAGAACTGACTTTTCATTCACACAGCGTAGAGATCAAGCATGTCTATCCAAATGATCAATAAGGATGTCTTATCACCAAAACAACATGTGACTGGTTTTGACCTGGTTTCTTTTTGGTTCAGTATGTAACAATGTGTTTATGTACAAAGTACTCAAGTCTTATTGTAAATATTTGTTCATAGATTACTGCTGATGTACATCCACATAGTCTAGCTGCAAGGGTCCGGTGATTCGTGTTGAAACACGTTCTGACAATGACGAGAAGTTAACAAGATTCTGGGTCAATAAAAGAACAGTCACAGTTAAACTGGTGTTTCCATGTTCCTTGCCAAGCGAACACACAGACCTGGAGGTGAGAATCAGGTTGGATGAGAACGTCTTCCTGAGCAGATCTGTCTCTGATCAGCGTGAGAGAGCTGTTTTGGAGGAAATGCTACTAACTTGTTCTCTGCATATTCAACCATTTTTAAAATTTGAGCCAAAGGTGCTCATTTGCATAGATGCAGGACATCTCTCAGACTGAGTTTGGATTTGCTTGTGGCAGGACAATAAACACACACACACACACACACACACACAGACACACACACATACACTTACTCAACCATGGCTTGAAACTGTCGAATCACATCGCATAGGTCAGACATCACACGTAGTAGCAGCGTTTGAAAACCGTGACCAAACAGAGACGCAAGTAAAGATGTCATATTTTGGGGGGGGTTAAATTGATTAATCGACTAAACACTGGCCCAGTTTCCCAGACACGGATTAACACTAGTTCTAGTCAAACGGTTTTAATGGAGATCGTCATCGAATTCTTCTCTTACTTTAGGACTTGGCTTAATCCATGTCTGGGAAACGGCGGCAGAGACGGTGACAGTATGTTGATGCAAACCTGCCTAACCATGGCAGTTATACGTTTCACACACGTCTACATAATACCTGTTGGTTTCACACCCACGCAGGAGAAACGGCGCCTGTCGCGGCCTGCACCCCAGACCAGCCTGAAACCTGTCTGGCCACTAACGTTCATCTGACACGGCACTTCTCAGTCTGCTAACGAATATCACAGTTAGCTAGTTTTGTAATCGGTGCGTCCAACATAGTTAGCGGTTTTATATCATTTTGTTCCATTAAGTTAAATGGCTCTAAATGTACTTTAGTAAATGTAGCACACTGAAATAAAATTTTGATTTATTCTCGTGTCGTTTCTCGCACATCAACCAAAGTAATCAAAAGTATTTTTCCCAGTCCTGACCAGCGCTGGTCCTTCGGCTGTTTATTGTGTTTGTTTACATGTCGGCGGAATCGTTATTAACACAATAGGAGCCATCTCATTTGCATGAGCGGATAATCCCTCTCACTGGTCTAATATCTCCAAACGTGTAACACTGGACAGATGCTCGGTGAAAAGACCTTATAATCCACTTAACATGGGTGAACGAGTCCTTTGTGGATGCTTATTGTTCTGATTCAAACCCATCTTCAAATCCAGTAATCTTGACCGTGTTACATCGTTGAGAAATCTCCCAGTTGTGTCACTTGTATTTTCTCTGCC
This sequence comes from Plecoglossus altivelis, assembly GCA_036571765.1. Lineage (NCBI taxonomy): Eukaryota > Metazoa > Chordata > Actinopteri > Osmeriformes > Plecoglossidae > Plecoglossus > Plecoglossus altivelis. The sequence goes on from BROE01000028.1 coordinate 618,144, forward strand.
GTTTTAATGTTAAATGTGTCGTGAGGGATTTGGAAACGACGCCTGGCTAGCGAGGCAAGAAGTCGATTAGCTTTTCTGGGTTCGCTGGTTTTGAGACCAAAACACACTCGGTCCCTTCCTCACATGTGACGCAATTATCTCCGCATTTGAATAGAAAATTCAATATCTTTGTTTTGTGTGTGTGTGTTCCGTGTCTGAGGTAATTATGACTTTGAGGACATAGCTTTAGCCTATCTACTTCCATTGCCCCACAAAGTTTAATTCTTTTTGAGAATTTTTTTAATCAATAGTAAAAGGTGGCTTAAGAACAGTGGACATTAATACAAAAATGACAATAAATTAAATAACCGTTTTGCAGAGGATGGGGGGGAGAGTGAGGATGGGGGAGTGGGAGGACAGGGGAGAGAGTGAGGATGGGAGAGAGAGTGAGGATGGGAGAGAGTGAGGATGGGGGAGTGGGAGGACGGGGGAGAGAGTGAGGACGGGGGAGAGAGTGAGGATGGGGGAGAGAGTGAGGATGGGGGAGAGAGGGTGAGACGTCCTTAGAAGCCCATCTGTTGGCTGTGAGAGTTCTGTCGTCTGAGGTTAGCTCTGTTAGCACAGCTGAACCAAATCCCTGAAGACCAGCTGCACGGAATTAGCGTTGAAATATCTTCTAAACCAGGGTGACTGTGCTGGTTTCACTGCCTCCTGACAATGCTGCCAGCTGGGCCAGACTACAAGAGAAGACTGCCCTGTCCTCCTGGTCCCCAGAACTGTCCTGGAGGGTCATGGCAGACTGAGTTTCACCAGGAAGACGACACCAGAAAAGAGGACCCCCCTCTCCCCCCACGGAGGGCATGTGCATGTGTAAATATAACGAGGAAATCGCTGCCAGGTTCCTTCTAGAAAGTGTCTTCGGTTGAAAGCCTCCTCCAAGATTTCATTTCCCTGTGAAACCAAGCAAACAGAATGTTATTGTACCAAAAACAACAGCTGGCAAATGACTACCCAGTTCAATGAATTCATTTAAATACATTTGTCAATAAAGGAAGATGCAACAAATGTGAATGTGTTGTGGACTAACTGTTGTTCGGAGCGATGATGAAGGTGAGGTGATAAACATGAAATGGGAAACAGAAGGTGAGTAAGGAAACAAGGAAAAACTGTAGCTAAACGTCTTAGTCACTCAGGGTATTTCCCAAGGTGTTTTCAATGTCACTGAGCATATGCACAATGGTATACATCCATGTGATGACACATCTGAGTTTCACAACATATTCAGCTGTAGCATTGTACAGTGATAGAGTGTGTCAGAGAGCTGTACAGTGATAGAGCGTGTCAGAGAGCAGTACAGTGATAGAGCGTGTCAGAGAGCAGTACAGTGATAGAGCGTTTCAGAGAGCAGTACAGTGATAGAGCGTTTCAGAGAGCAGTACAGTGATAGAGCGTTTCAGAGAGCTGTAGAGTGATAGAGCGTGTCAGAGAGCAGTACAGTGATAGAGCGTGTCAGAGAGCTGTACAGTGATAGAGCGTGTCAGAGAGCAGTACAGTGATAGAGCGTGTCAGAGAGCTGTAGAGTGATAGAGCGTGTCAGAGAGCAGTACAGTGATAGAGCATGTCAGAGAGCAGTACAGTGATAGAGCGTTTCAGAGAGCAGTACAGTGATAGAGTGTGACAGAGAGCTGTAGAGCAATAGAGCAGTGATAGAGCATGTCAGAGAGCTGTACAGTGATAGAGTGTGTCAGAGAGCTGTACAGTGATAGAGCGTGTCAGAGAGCTGTACAGTGGTAGAGCGTGTCAGAGACCTGTACAGTGATAGAGCGTGTCAGAGAGCTGTACAGTGATAGAGCGTGTCAGAGAGCTGTACAGTGGTAGAGTGTGTCAGAGAGCTGTACAGTGATAGAGCGTGTCAGAGCTGTAGAGCGACAGAGCAGCGATAGAGCATGTCATAGAGCGATAGAGCAGCGATAGAGCAGCGATGGAGCGTGTCAGAGAGCTGTATGATAAAGACAGAGCAACACGTGAACGTACACGTTACTCCCGGGTATGATCCTGTCCTGAGGCTGTTTACTCAGACTGAACGACCTGAGGAAAGCTGGGAACTTCAGCTTCGTCCTTGAATGCTTAGAAGAAGGGCTGGGAAGGACAGAAAGAGCTGTGTTAATGTGTTATGATGTGTTATGGTGTCACGTGATGTCATAAACACATGCTGGGTTAGGCTGGCTGAAGTTTCACAATAAATAACAAAGTCTGCATCTCCACGTACACACTACAAAACAGCACCCACCATTCTGCCCGTGAGGAGTGCTGAGCCTGTCCAATGGCCTCTGTCTTCTTGGCCTCTTCTCTGGCCCCCGCCCGCTCCTCTTCTCCCTCCTCCTCCTCCTCCTGCTCCTCCTGCTCCTCGACTGGCATCTCTGTTATCTTCTCCCACAGTCTGCTGTCCACCCAGAGGGCCTGGCTGAGTGAGCGTCCTCTGCCCACGCAGGTCATCTGTCTGCACATCGGGCACACCACCGTCACCATGCCGCTTCTGATCTGAGACATGGTCTCCAGGCACGCCGCGCAGAACGTGTGCTTGCAGTGAAGCACTCTGGGAATTCGCTCCTGCCGGGAGAACCGCTCCAGGCACACGCCGCAGTCTCCGTCCTTGCACAGAACCATGGCTGTGGAGAACCCAGAGGCAACCTGGAGAACCCTGCAGGGAATGTTGAAGGGGAGACGTCTGGGGGGGGGGGGGACCTGGGCTGCAGTGCTTGATCCCCAGCTAGATGGTTGCCGTAGTGAGGAGGATGAAGATGACCAATCGGAACAGAGACTCGTCGGCTGACTTGATCGTGTGATTGGCTCTTCAAACAGGAACCAGCCGGTTGATAGGTTGAAAGATAACTTCTCTATGTACAATCAGAACAATATACATCAGTAAGAATTAATGTTAGAGAACAATGACAAGTGTGCAAAGTTGGAAAAAAGAGAAGTGATATATTATGGAAAGAGAAGTGAGAAGTTCTCTCTTCAGTCGACTATAAAAAATATTGAATAAATGTTCTTAAATACATCTTAGATGCCTTTGATGACTATTATGCAACGTGAACCTGAAGTTCAAGCTATTTTGTAGGCTCAAGATTAAAATACATAGCTAAAACTGTGCAGACTAAAGTGTTTGGAAATATATCAGAATCAGAATCAGTTTTATTCGCCATGCAAGATATACAAGCACAGAATTTACTGTGGCAGGGAAGTGCAAACATAGAACATATGTAAAACTAAATGAAGGTAGGTGAAAATATAATAAAATCTATAATAAAATACAAATAAGAGAACAAATAATGAGAACTTGCGCTTGACTTTCATGGTACATAATATTACTTTAATTACCAACAATCTGAATTACAGTCTAGCAAATTTAGTAGTCTAACAGAAATGTAGTATAAACTGATTATCAAACAAAGCTCAAATTTAGTACTTACAATTAAAAAAGCGATCTCTGTTTTAATGCAGGTGACAGTGTAGATCTACTCCAAAGACGCCTGTTATCAGCCGTTGTTAGAAACATAGACACAGCGGCAGAGAAGTGGTCCGCTGTTCCGCCTGCCTCCTGTTTAAAGCGTCTGTGTTGTGTGGGGGCGGGACAACGCTGTCGCTCCGCTGCTTTCCTCCCAGGGCTAGCCCAACCGGCACAACAGCTGTGCCGTCGCAAGAGACGGCCAGAGACAGTCCCCTGACCCCCCTAGGCACGGAGGGGGGTCGAGGGCTCCAGCTCGCTGGCTCACTGGCTGGTAGACGAGGGCTTTTGTTTGTTTGACAGGAGACAGGTGGAGAGAGGGGAAAGGGAGGGGTGCGATGGAGTGTGGGCACTGATGTGTGTGCAAAATAAACAGTAGCGACAACAAAGAGATAGTATTTTAGCAATGTAGTTCAAGTCCTTCTGAATAAACGTGTCAGTGTAGTGATAAACGTTTTGTCTGTATGTCATACCAACCGTTCAGCTACAAAGTCAACTTGATAAATCAATATAAATGACACACTTTCTGACATCTTACATACTGCCATCCTCAGGAGACCCAAATTACTACAGGTAAACAAGAGCCGTTTTAATATCGAATCCACATTAAACAAAGACTCTCATTGTTTTTGTCGGTTTACGATTAGTCTCGGTTTAAGATAGTTAAAAATTATCCTGGGCTCGTCCGGGATTTGAACCCGGGACCTCTCGCACCCGAAGCGAGAATCATACCCCTAGACCAACGAGCCACGTGCACATAGTGAAATTCCACGACTTTTTAAATTTTTACCAGGGCTATTTGACCGTTTTATTATGCTAATACAACAGGAATTGTAATGTTACATCCACAATTAGCTACATGTTTAGTATATTAATAACAGACTGTTCTGAGCCTTCATTTATATTTTAGACGTCTGTTCTCTTGAAGTACAGTCTAAACAAAGTTCTGCATGAGAAGTCCCATAATGCTGTGCGCACTGAGCGGTATAACTGTAAACAGTCTCAGATGCTAACCAAACCGTCAGGTAGCTGTGGTAACTACTTCACCAACAACCGATACTTTGGGTGAAATGAGACGTTAAATATCTTATGGCTAGACACGTAAGATAAGTTACGTACAAAATCTGTACTTTTCAGTGGTCTGGGGTGGCCAGGTAGTTTAAAAGCTGTGTGTTATAAGTTAGCAAGAAAGCTAGCTCACAATAACTATTAGAAAGTCGTTGAGAAAACCTTTTCTAAGATGGAACGGGCGTTTTTGGGTTCACTACGAGACCATGAAGTTAAGTAAGTAAATACGTTACTGACAGAATTGTAGTCACAGTACTCGCTAGTCTGACTAATTGATTGCGAGTCAAGTAGCTATCTAGACCATTGGCCGCGTTAGCTAAATAACACAGCTGGTGTAAGTTAAGTGAAATCTCATCCTCTTTGCTCCCCGATAGCTTAGTGTTGTCGTCGTGTGAGCCGGAACTTCAGGAGTTGATGAAACAGATTGACATCATGGTCAACAACAAGAAAAGCGAATGGGAGGCAGACATTCAGGCCATGGAGTTGCGTCTTCACAAAGGCGAACAAGAATTGCTGTCGTCCAGAACACTTCTAGACCAGCGGAACTCAGAGGTAGAGCGATGTCGTCAAATGTAATCGATACGTTTCCCTTTGACGTCAATGTCAGCGGTGATGTTGACCTGTACGTGTCTCTCCTTGGTCCTGTGAGATGTTGAGAGTGCGACAGGCGGTGTTGTCGCTGTTAGACCTCCAGGGAACAGGGTTTCAGATGTTGAGAGACGTAGTCGAAAAGAAACTACAGCAGGTGAACACTGAATCTAGCGGATTCCTGCATGGAACCTGGTTTAGAAACATCAACTAAATACGTGTGGAGTCCCTGAACATGAATGGATGAAATGTTTTCTGGGGCGCACACTAATAATAATGATCGCTTATACAAAGCGATAACTCAGCTCGCTGTTTTAAGTTGTTGACTTACTGGATGAATGAAGTTGTAGAAGTTATTTGGTGGTATTTTGTGACTTTGCGCTTGATTGGTATTTTGGTCCCTGGTGGAGATGCATGTTTGAAGTCTGGCAGAAATTGAGCGTGGTCTCTAATGACTGGGCCCTGTGATGCATGTCTGCCTGTCTGTCTCTGTCTCTCTGTCTGTCTGTCTGTCCCTGTCTCTGTCTCTGTCTCTCTCTCTGCCTTACTGTTACATTTTGCTTCAAACTGTATGAAAAGTGGCTCCCAAACAGCCCGTCTGTCTGTCTGAAGCTTCCCTGCTTGTCCACAGGTGGCGTCGCTTCGTAAAGAGCTGCTGGAGGTCCAGGCAGGCAGGCAGGAGGCCGTCACCAAGTACGAGGAGCAGCTTCTGCATGTCCGAGACGAGGTACCCTAGGAGGACCCCTGAGGGAGGAAGGGAAGACAGACAGACAGACAGACAGAGAATGAGGGGGGTAGAGAGAGAGAGAGAGAGAGAGCGAGAGAGAGCGAGAGAGAGAGAGGCAAAAGATTTTGAAAGGTTGAAAAATTGTTTTGGGGGAAAAAAGTTTTGGACTAAAGGTTTCGGGAAACAACGTAATACTAGTAATCTTAGTACTGCTGTGTCTTACCACTCAAGCCTCAAAAAATAGTTTGGAAAAAACTTGAAACTTGTGCTCTCAGTTCTGCAGCCTCTCAGTACTGCAGCCTCTCAGTACTGCAGCCTCTCAGTACTGCAGCCTCTTAATACTGCAGCCTCTTAATACTGCAGCCTCTCAGTACTGCAGCCTCTCAGTACTGCAGCCTCTCAGTACTGCAGCCTCTCAATACTGCAGCCTCTCAGTGCTGCAGGTTGTAAGTTCTGCAGGTTGTAAGTTCTGCAGGTTGTAAGTTCTGCAGGTTGTAAGTTCTGCAGCCCTCCTGACTTACTGATGTATGATTCACCTCTCAACCCAGCTGTTCTCTTGTCACCACAGCTGTCCAAACTGAAGCGCAGCTACCAGAAGCTACAGAGCAAGCAGCAGAAGGGGTGTGGCCAAGGAGCCAAACAGGACGAGGTTTCCCGCCTCAGCGCCCAGCTGGAGGTGCAGTACTGCTCTTTCCACCCTTCTTCTGATGGGTCACTGTGCAGCATTCATGCAGCTGGCTGGTAGCTCCCCCTGGTGGCTGACTGAGGGATGCTCTTCGTGTGTGTTCTTGCAGGAGTTGCGTGGGCGCTCGGCCCAGTGGGAGCTGGAGAGAGCTCAGTTTCAGAGGCAGATCTCCAGGCTGGAGACACAGAAGACCTCCAGCAGCAAGGAAAACATGAATGTAGGATGAGTTAGAAACGTGCAAGTAATTATATCAACATCACAATGACGCATCTTAAACTGTGTGATTGTGCGTGCACATCCTTCCAGGCACAGCCCCCCCGGCTGCAGGAGGGGGCCAGCAGGGTGGAGGTGCAGGAGGGGGCCAGGAGGGTGGAGGTGGAGCGGTTGAAGGCCGAGCTCCAGAGGGCCCAGGACACACTGCACGGCCAGGAGCTGGAGTTGGAACACCTGCGTCTCCTGCAGGAGCAGTGTGGAGAGCCCTGGAGGGAGAGCAACAGGGTAGAACCTGGCAGGGAGGGGGTAGGAGGGGGCCTACTGTGGGGCTGGCAGGGCAGGGGGGAGGAGGGGGCTAACTGTGGGGCTGGCAGGGCCAGCTGGAATCTGTATGGAACAGCCTCTCCAAGATACAACTCTCAGGATGATGTCATTGTTTATTATGGGATGTTATTATTGGCTGTCGGCATGGTAGGCTGAAGGTTAGACAGGATTAGAATGGCGTG
>BROE01000028.1:636133-692977 GCA_036571765.1 Plecoglossus altivelis
TCTCTCCTCACCCTTCCCTTCTCTCCTCACCCTTCCCTTCTCTCCTCACCCTTCCCTTCTCTCTCCTCACCCTTCCCTTCTCTCCTCACCCTTCCCTTCTCTCTCCTCACCCTTCCCTTCTCTCTCCTCACCGTTGCCTTCTCTCCTCTCTTTTCCTCTCCGCTCCCTCCCTCCCTCCCACCACTCCTCTCTCTTTTCCTCTCCCTCCCTACTCTCCTTACCCTTCTCTTCTCTCCTTTCCTCTCTCCTCCTTTCCTCTCCCCTCCCTCCCTCCCATTCCTCTTCTCTCTGTCCCTTACATCCTCCCTCCCTCCCATTCCTCTTCTCTCCCTTCCTCCCTCCTACTCCTCTCCTCTCTTTTCCTCTCCCCTCCCTCCCTCCCTCCCTCCCTCCCTTCTCTCCTACTTTCTCCTCCTCATTCTTAATCTCCATATCATTCCCTGTGTCTCACTTCCACCAACCTGGAGTTGAGTCCTTAATGCTCTCTAGTGTCTGTCTGGACGGACAAACTCTCCAGACACACCAGGGTGAAAATGACAGGAATGTGCCCTGAGAAAGCTAAAGACTTATCTGCCACTTAGATCTGTCGCACAATCTGTCATTTAGAGGCCTGTCTGTCATTTAGAGGCCGGCCCCTCATTCAGAGGCCGGCCCCTCATTTAGAGTCCGGTCCCTCATTTAGAGGCCAGTCCCTCATTTAGAGGCCTGTCTTGTCTGTCATGTAGAGGCTGGTCCACATTCCTTTGCAGTTGGCTGAGCCCAGCCCTTCAGGCACCTACTAGCAGGAAGTTCTGGACAATAGAGGCAGGAAGTTCTTGACAATAGAGGCAGGAAGTTATGGACAATAGAAGCAAATTGCCAGAAACTGACTGTCAGACTGTCAGGGTGGAGGACTGGAGGGGAGACAAGGGGCAATGTCTGTCCTGAATTTTCCAGACTGCTGGACTAAGGTCAGATGGGGTTAGGATTGTGTCAGGGTAGGTGTTCTGGAGTTGAGGTTACGAGGGTTACTGTTATTAGGGTGTGGGTGAAGTGACTTGCTCATCAAAGAGGATGTACAAAAATCACTTGGTTTGGTCACCGTGTGAATGAGCTGTCGTTTATGAGAACCAGTTCCTGTGTTCCTGGAATGATTTCAACATGGCCGCCTTGTTAGAGAGCAGCATGAGAAGAGCCAAAAGGTTGTAGTCTCAGTGTGACTCCTGTGTTGTTTTAGAGAGGCCAGGGGCCCCAACTGAGAACACAACACACAGTTGTTCCAGGAATATCCTCAGTCCTGCTAGTGCTAGCACAGCCTCTCTGCTTCTGCGCGCGCACACACACAGACACACACAGACACACACACACACACACACACACATACACACACACAGACACACACACACACGTACACATATACACACACACACACACAGACACACTCACACGAATACACAGACATACACAGACACACACATACAGACACATACACACACAGACACACACATACAGACACACACACACACACATAGTCACACACATACACACACAGACACACACACACACAGACACATACAGACACACTCACACGAATACACAGACATACACAGACACACACATACAGACACACACACACACATAGTCACACACATAGTCACACACATACACACCAAGACAGACACACACAGACAGACACACACACACACACTCACACGAATACACAGACATACACATACACATACACATACACAGACACACACACACAGACACATACAGACACACTCACACACAAACAGACACATACGGACACACAAACAGGCACACACACACACACAGACAGACACAGATACAGACACACACACATACAGACACATGCACACACAGACACAAATACAGACACACACACACACACCCATACACACGCACACACAAACACACACACATACAGACACATGCACACAGAGACACAGACACACTCACACACACTCACACACACACACACATACACAGACTCACACACACATTTTAAACAACATAACCAATACATGGTTTTTGTATGAGGGGATGATTGTTTGTGGGTCTGTTTTGGGTTCTGATGAAACAAATGAATAATGACTTGTGTATGTTTCCAGACCAGACCATGTACCTTACCTCATTGAATCCTCCCTACCACCCCCCCCCCTCGCTCCACCCCACTCCCTCAACCCTCCTCCCTCACACCCCCATCTAAGCCTTACTTTCCTGTTCATGCCCCCCCCCTCGCTGTGCTGGTATGGTCGCTAGGCTACGGACAGGGAGACATCCATGACATCTGAAGAGAGCAGGGCGTGGGGGCCAACAAGGCCCAGGGAGATGTCTTTATCTGGGCCTGGAAGAGAGGCCTCACCCTGCCATCTGGTCCCATGGCTCAGGACTGCTGGGGGTGCTGTGTGTGTGTGTGTGTGTGTGTGTGTGTGTGTGTGTGTGTGTGTGTGTGAGAGAGAGGGGAGGGTGTGGGGGTGTGTGTGTGAGGGATGTGTGTGTGTGTGTGCGCACGCTGCACATGGATGTAACTTGAGCCTCTTTGTTCGTGGCTGTTATTGTCTGTAGTTGTGAGGGAAAGACACAGCATCTAGATGGGCTGACTAAGGTTCAAACTGTCACAGCTACACAGTCAGACTGGGTCAGCACAGCTACACAGTCAGACTCTCAGTACAACAGCACAGTCAGACTGTGTCAGTACAGCTGCACAGTCAGACTCTCAGTACAACAGCACAGTCAGACTGTGTCAGTACAGCTGCACAGTCAGACTGGGTCAGTACAGCTGCACAGTCAGACTGGGTCAGCACAGCTGCACAGTCAGACTCTCAGTACAACAGCACAGTCAGACTGTTTCAGTACAGCTGCACAGTCAGACTGGGTCAGTACAGCTGCACAGTCAGACTGGGTCAGCACAGCTGCACAGTCAGACTTTCAGTACAACAGCACAGTCAGACTGTGTCAGTACAGCTGCACAGTCAGACTGGGTCAGTACAGCAGCACAGTCAGACTGGGTCAGCACAGCTACACAGTCAGACTCTCAGCACAGCTGCCCAGTCAGACAGGGCGGTACAACAGCACAGTCACACTGTGTCAGTACAGTAGCACAGTCAGACAGGGTCAGTACAGCTGCACAGTCAGACTCTCAGTACAACAGCACAGTCACACTGTGGCAGTACAACAGCACAGTCACACTGTGTCAGTACAGCTGCACAGTCAGACTGAGTCAGCACAGCAGCACAGTCAGACTGTGTCAGTACAGCAGCACAGTCAGACTCTCAGTACAACAGCACAGTCAGACTCTCAGTACAACAGCACAGTCAGACTGGGTCAGCACAGCTGCACAGTCAGACTCTCAGTACAACAGCATAGTCAGACTGTGTCAGTACAGCTGCACAGTCAGACTGTGTCAGTACAGCTGCACAGTCAGGACTGGGTCATGACTGTGTCAGATCCTCTTGTGGCTTCTAACCATTTGTACTCTGGAGTGACTGCAGCTGATGCATCACTAAAACTCCCCCCTTCCTTACACACACACCCTCCCCTACAAACACACCAACACACCCCTACACACACACACCCTCCCCTACACGCACACACACACACACTCTCTCTCCTACACACACACACACACACACACACTCTCCTACACACACACACTCTTTCCTACACACACACACACTCTCTCCTACACACACACACTCTCTCCTACACACACTCTCTCCTACACACACACACACCCCTACACACACACCTGCTGTGCTGATAATGGCTTGTGGAATGGTGAAAGTGGTTGAACAGTTCTCCTTTCTCTGTTTAGGAGCAGGTGGTGGGACAGACAGCACATCTCCAGCAGTCAAGGATTACCAAGACACGCTCTCTAACATGTTTATCTTGCACATGGCTCGTGGGTCTGAGTGTGTTTCTGCACGTGCTGAGCTGGTGTGTGTGTGTGTGTGTGTGTGTGTCTGCATGTGCTGAGCTGGTGTGTGTGTGTGTCTGCATGTGCTGAGCTGGTGTGTGTGTGTTGTGTGTTGTGTGTGTGTGTGTGTGTGCACGCCTTTGCCTGTGTTCTTGTCAGTGCACAGTGCATGCTGGACTGGTGTGTGTGTGTGTGTGTGTGTGTGTGTGTGCACAGTGCGTGCTGGGCTGGTGTGTGTGTGTGTGTGCACAGTGCGTGCTGGGCTGGTGTGTGTCGCACGGTGTGTTGGGGGTGCAGGACTGTGGTCTGGTGCACGTTGGGGGTGTTTGTTGTGTGTCTACAGACAGCCCACATGGTCAGGGCCTCCCAGGTGCATCTGAGACGCTGAAGCCTAAAGGTAGTTTGTTTATCCCAAACACACCAGAGTAGCCTGCATGAATCTGCACCCTCTGTCCACAGTCCAGCTGGACCACCACACCTCCAAGATACAATCAACCAGTTTACAACATGATAATTACACACCGATTACAGAGGAAGAATGAATAATATACATGCTATCTTTAAGCTCATGAATCCAGATCCATACAGCGTGTTTGAGTGTTGGTTGTGTAGTCAGTGACGTCTGTGCTCCTGAATCAACACTGGAGCCTTAAGCAGCTCGGAGGGTTAGGAAGGGTTTTGAAGGGTTTTGAAGGGTTTTGAAGGGTTAGGAAGGGTTAGGAAGGGTTAGGAGGGTTAGGAAGGGTTAGGAAGGGTTAGGAAGGGTTAGGGAGGGTTAGGAAGGGTTAGGAAGGGTTTTGAAGGGTTAGGAAGGCTTAGGAAGGGTTAGGAAGGGTTAGGAAGGGTTAGGAAGGGTTAGGAAGGGTGAGAAAGGGTTAGGGAGGGTTAGGAAGGGTTAGGAGGGTTAGGAAGGGTTAGGAAGGGTTAGGAAGGGTTAGGGAGGGTTAGGGAGGGTTAGGAAGGGTTAGGAAGGGTTTTGAAGGGTTAGGGAGGGTTAGGAAGGGTTAGGAAGGGTTAGGAAGGGTTAGGAAGGGTTCGGAAGGGTTAGGAGGGTTAGGAAGGGTTAGGGAGGGTTAGGAAGGGTTAGGAAGGGTTCGGAAGGGTTAGGAAGGGTTAGGAGGGTTCGGAAGGGTTAGGAAGGGTTATGAAGGGTTATGAAGGGTTAGGAAGGGTTAGGAAGGGTTAGGAAGGGTTTTGAAGGGTTAGGAAGGGTTATGAAGGGTTAGGAAGGTCGCATTTCTGCACCAAGCTTTTCTCATTTGTTCAGAATTCTTGGAAAACACGATAGCAAAACTTGTTTGGGATGTTTGTGTTTCCACAACATTGTTTGAGATAAGGGTTAGGTTAAACAAACACAAATGCTGCACTAAATAGCCGCAATCACTCAGGAATTATGTTTTGGGCTAAACAATCTTTGTTTACTTTTCCGTAATTGTGAAATTGGGCTTGGTACCTTTAAATACTTTTGTGCAACGCTGCCATACAAGAATGTTAAAGCCCCAGCCCTCCAGTCAGACTAGCCCCACACACCAGCCAGACTAGCCCCACACACCAGCCAGACTAGCCCCACACACCAGCCAGACTAGCCCCACACACCAGTCAGACTAGCCCCACAAACCAGCCCTCCAGTCAGACTAGCCCCACACACCAGCCAGACTAGCCCCACACACCAGCTAACTAGCCCCACACACCAGCACACCAGCCAGACTAGCCCCACACACCAGCCCTCCAGTCAGACTAGCCCCACACACCAGTCAGACTAGCCCCACACACCAGCCCTCCAGTCAGACTAGCCCCACACACCAGTCAGACTAGCCCCACACACCAGCCAGACTAGCCCCACACACCAGCACTCCCAGTCTAAGGATCAGAGATAAAGAAAAGATATTGGGCTATATTGCTGTCAGACAAGCTTCTGATTGGATTCGAGATTATCACACAGACAGCACAAACACACACACTCTTACACACACACACACTTACACACTCTTACACACACACACACACTCTTACACACACACACACACACACACTCTTACACACACACACTCTTACACACACACATACACACACACACACACACACACACACAACCCTTGAGTAAAGTGCCTCTTGCGGAGCCTCAGAAGACTCCAGTATCTTCCTCACATTTCAGAGAGAGCTGGTGTTTGCTCCGCAGTGTTACACAGCAGAACACCTGGTGAACAGAGACTATTTTTAGCTGCCTCAGGCATTCTGTGACTCTCAGGCAGTCTGTTCAAGACTAGAACAACATGACTCACTTTTACCCTCAGAAACACAAGATCTGTCAACACTATGGGTTATTCATGAACACGTTCATATTTAGGAGGCAGAAACCTGAAGGAAAGTTGTTTATTTTTCTGAAACGGGACTTTAGTACCTCATACTTAGTACCTTATATTCTTTTTCCCAAAGCTGACGTCAAGGAAAGTTTTTACTTTTACAATCATTTTCTGTCAAAGAAACATTGTTTGCTGGGTCGGTTCTGGGTAAAGGCGGAGGAGGAGGAGGTGAGAGGAGGTGGTGGAGAGGAGGAGGAGAAAGCTGACAAAGGGGAGCAGCAGGAGGAGAGAGGAGGTGGTTTAGAGGAGGAGAGAAGTGACTGAGGGGACAGGAGGAGAGAGGAGGTGGTGGAGAGGAGGAGGGGTGAGAGGAGGAGGAGAGGAGGTGGTGGAGAGGAGGGAGGAGAGAGGAGCAGCAGAGAGGTGACAGATGGTGTGAGGATATGCTCAGACAAAGCTGTGTGTTCAGTAGTAACCCTAGAGGCCACATCTGCTGGGGACATCTGTGGCCCTTGGCTTCACCCAGGTCCTGGCCCTCTGACCAACACCAGGCTACGCAGGTTAGCCCAGGGGCCACTGACTAACCTTCAGAGAGGGATGACTACCGTGACCACAGCTGACCCTTGATATCAGTCCAGCCCACACCTATCCTCTGGGTGATTGACAGGGCTGGACAGAGGGGCGGTATGCAAATCGAGCTGCTTCATCGGTGAGTTGGAGGACCTGTGAGGTGAACAATCCTGCAGTTGAATGTGTATCCCTGCCCTGTTTGTAAACACTCACGCCTGCTGAAAAGACCCGCTGCAAAGACAAGCTGTTTGAACTCTCGTTATTTGCACTTTATAAGTGAGTGTGACATTCCTGAAGCTGAAAAGTGTCTGAGTTGACTTCTGGTTTAGTTGTGATGACTTGTGTAAATGTTGTTCGGTTCCTAAGAGTTTTGACGCCACTCTGAAAGCAGGTTGCTGTTTGTTTACAGATTCTGCAGGGGGGCTTTGACAAACAGGCTGGCTTTTCTGACGAAACATCAAGAAAACGCCGTCACACTCTGATCTAAGGGCCATGGAATGGACCTCTCATTCTGTGCTTTTGGATCTGATTCAGGAGGTTTGTATTAAAGTAGAAAACCACAAGGCCTCCAGTTCTTTAGAGACACTAGAGTGAGAAACCTGGAACTCCGAACCAGCTTGTCAGATCATTTACATCTCACATTCTATTAATTGAGACACATTTCCCAGCACATGAGGAGCTCACAGACAGTTGGGGAGGAAGTCAGGGATCACAGGTGAGGAGTTCTAACAGTGTTTCTGCGGTTACAGTCAAGAAACAGTCTGGATCGACCAGGAACGGGGAAGTTACCACATCTCAGCTACCAGACACTCAGTGACCACGTACCAGCCATGATACACAGCCCACTGCAGCCAGACAACATCCTGGAGGTGAGTGTTTTACTGCACAACATCTGAACACAAAGGGTACCTAGAAACAGAGCTCTTACACATGCTCCTGATCAGAAGCAGTATCTGTTTGAACATGCATACATTACAGCCATTGTGTGCGCAGAGAGGGGGATGTGTGTGTGTGGATTAGAGCAAGTATGCATTGTTCATCAGTCAGACGGCCCATTACAGAGGAAAATGTTGGTGTTGAACGCTGACTAACTCACCCTTTGTCACCTCTCCTCACTCTGCCCTTCCTCCTTCCTCATCCCTGCCCCTCTCCCCTGCCCCTCAGCGCTACCCCTCATCCCTACCCCTCTCCCCTACCCCTCTCCCAGTAGACCCCATGCACCATCAGACCCCATGGACATGGTAATGCCAGGAATGCGGTCATTTCCTCCTTAGCAAGGAAACAGAAGGCGTGCTGGCTGGAGGGTCTGGCCCAGCGCCCAGCCCCCAGTCCTGGCCCCCAGTCCTGGCCCCCAGCACCCACCTGGCCCCCAGTCCTGGCCCCCAGCGCCCATCTGGCCCCCAGCCCCCAGCACCTACCTGGCCCCCAGCGCCCATCTGGCTCCCAGTCCTGGCTCCCAGTCCTGGCTCCCAGTCCTGGCTCCCAGTCCTGGCCCCCAGTCCTGGCCCCCAGTCCTGGCCCCCAGTCCTGGCCCCCAGTCATCTCCCAGGACCACAATCCTCTCCCTGGCTCTAAAAATAGATACATATATTTGTATTTTTCTAAGGTAAACATTTACAAACTTCAGTAATAGCTATATTGAGGTACTTCTCTTACCACCATAACGCCAGACCCCATATTCTCTAGGTATTTGAATGAGTGTTGTATGAGTGCTGGTCTGCTTATCTGGCTGTGGTATTTCTTATCTGCCTCACAATCAGTGGCAGTTGCTGCGGGAACAGAAAGGGTTGGGTGCCGGTTAGACCTCAACTACCATGCAAATAAGCAGGACAACATCTGAGGTGTGGTTGTCCTAAGCAAAGTGGCTGTGCTACACGACACGGTCTATAGCACTATTTTTGCATTTCGGCAGTTGAAGACCTGCTAATCCTCGCGGAATTGTGGCGCACACAACCTTATTTTTGTGACCTTTTACAAAGTAAAGGGCAAGGGAAGAAGGTGGAGAAGTGGAGGTGGTGGATCACAGAGGAGGTGGAGAAGGAGGAGGATGAAGGAGGAGGAGGATAGAGGTGGAGGAGGTGGAGAAGGAGAATGATGGAGGTGGAGGAGGAGGATGATGGAGGAGGTGAAGTAGGAGGAGGAGGATAGAAGAGAAGGATGGTAGAGGAGGAGGATGATAGGATAGAGGAGGTGGAGGAGGAGGATAGAGTAGGTGGAGCAAGGAGGATGATGGAGGTGGTGGATGATGGAGGTAGTGGATGATGGAGGTGGAGCGAGGAACAGATGGTAGAGGAGGTGGAGGAGAAAGATAGGGGTGGAGCAAGGAGGATGATGGAGGAGGTGGATGATGGAGGTAGTGGATGATGGAGGTGGAGCGAGGAGCAGATGGTAGAGGAGGTGGAGGAGAAAGATGGGGGTGGAGCAAGGAGGATGATGGAGGTGGTGGATGATGGAGGTGGTGGATGATGGAGGTGGTGGATGATGGAGGTGGTGGATGATGGAGGAGGTGGATCGTAGAGGTGGTGGATGATGGAGGTGGAGCGAGGAGCAGATGGTAGCCCTGGCGTGTCTGCTGTATAGAGAACAATACAGCTCTCTCACAGCAGTGATTAAGTAGGGGAGGAGGGCTGCAGCCAGGGGACAGCTGGCAGGCAGCGTGCCTCACACCCGCCCTCTGCCTCACACACACACACGCAGGCTCACACACACAGGCTCACACACACGCTCACACAGGCTCACATACACACACGCAGGCTCACACACGCACACACACATACACTCACGCACACACAAGCTCACACACACACATACACACGCTCACACACACACACGCTCACACACACACACACACACACACACATACACACGCTCACACACACACACTACAATTAACTGGCACGGGCTACAGCTTAAATATTTACCAGGCTCCTGCAAACAAAGGAACTCTTGGAGAAAAGAATGGTGAGCAATTCTTTAATGTGAGGAGACTTGTCTGTTCTGGACAGACTGTGGCAAACCTCAGTCAGTGTCTGCTGAGTCTTTCTATGATCTCCCCCTGTGAAGTCTGTGAATCAGGATGAGAAGCGCTTCAAACAGCATGAATGTTTACGATGCTTTTTTATGACGTTGTCGAACTTTAGGATTAAAGAAAATATACCGTTTACTAATATTCTACAACGCTGTTTTCACTCCAAAAACGAGTGTTGGGCAGGATAGAATAATCGAAGTCTTAACAATGACAATCAGATGAGGCTCAGACAATATAAGACAACCTGCTGGTTTTGCACAGTAGTGGTGCAGTTGCGACCTCGTCTCTCGCGCCCTGCCCCCTTCTCTGGGCGCTCGCGGTGCTGCTCTTCATCCCAGGGGACTCGCAGCTCGAGCATTCCTCGCATTCCAGCCGCTCGCGAACAATCGGTCCTCAGTTATTTATTAGAGCGGGGCTCGCTCGCGCTCCTCAGTCTGCTGAAAGAGTTTCGCGAGCGCACAAGTACACAGAGCGTGGAGAGGACAGAACGAAGACAGCTGGTACATTTTACCGATCGAAACTTTACGGATTACCGCGATCTAGTCTGTCAACATCAACTACATACGACCCAAATTTTGTACAGTGATGAAATTATAATCGGTGAGTGTTTTTAAAAGAGGGTATATTGCCTGTGCGTTTGAACTTGCGTTACACATGGCGGTTGGACCATGGTTGTTAATAAGCGTTTAAGACGTATGGGGGGAAAAACGTTAAATTTGGAAATTATTTGGCCAGCTCTAATTATTTTTTTCATTATTAACCCATAATAATATGATTTTGTTCGTATATAATGCATTTTATCCTCAACTTTATTCAGAAATGCTTTAATTTTACTCGGTTGATGTATCTATATGCTTAGACTTTAATACATATTTTCTCGTGAAATACCTTAACTATGACGAATGGACAATCTTTATACCCCGATTCACCAATGGAAAGGAGGCTACAGGAATCTACAGATGCAATTGATATCGGATGACTAGAATTCCTTCCCCATACAACATTTTTATGGAGCACTTGGTACCCGCTAGTGTTTGAAAATATGTATTAAATGACCAGTGCTGTTTTGTGGTTGGCAGAATAGCTGCGGTTTGTTGAAGATTTTTGGCCTGGAGAGAGTTAGAGAGAGGCGCTTTGAGAGGAATTTACAATCCATTGCGACGTTGTCATAGGAGTGTGCTCATAGCAAAAAATGGAAAGCACATTCCTGCTATTTAAATATATTTATAAAGATATATATATATCTTTATAAATATCTTCTCCTAGTTCTCTATATGGTTACATGAATGCCCCAAGGTGCATCAGATTTCTATCTTTAAATAATCATGTAAAAAAAAAAAACGAATTTACTAAGTTAGCAACACAAGATTCTGCTCCAGCCTGATGTTGTTGTCACGATTCTGACTTTTCCTCCTGTTTCTTTTCTTCCAGGTCCCTGGATCTGACCCAGCCTCCACCTGGACCCCTAGCCAGCCTCCACCTGGACCCCTAGCCAGCCTCCACCTGGACCCCTAGCCAGCCTCCACCTGCACCCCTAGCCAGCCCCCACCTGCACCCCTAGCCAGCCTCCACCTGCACCACTAGCCAGCCTCCACCTGCACCCCTAGCCATGCGGACTGCAGAGGCCTCGTCCAGCACTGTACTCCACCGGCTCATCCAGGAACAGCTTCGCTACGGGAACCCCAACCACACCCCCACCCTCCTGGCCATCCAGCAGCAGGCCCTGCGAGGGGGCAGCGGGGGCGGGGGGGCTGGAACCCCTCGGTCCTCCCTGGAAAGCTTGACTCAGGAGGAGGCCCAGGGCACCCACATGTGCACCCGACAGGAGCCCCAGGGTCAGGAACACCAGGGGGACTACAAGCACTTAGAGAGTCAGGACTGCCGGCTCTACCAGCTCCATGAGGAGGACCTGCCCACCTACGAAGAGGCCAAGGCCCACTCCCAGTACCTGGCCTCCCAGAGGGGCGTGGGCCCCCACAGCGAGGCCCTCCACAGCGAGGCCCTCCACAGCGAGGCCCTCCACAGCGAGGCCCTCCACAGCGAGGCCCTCCACAGCGAGGCCCATTGGGATGTGAGGAGGGAGCATGCCCGCTCTCTAAGCGAGCGACTGTTGCTGCTCTCTCTGGAGAGGACCAGCTCCTCCGACGCTCTGGCCCTCAGCGCCTCACACAGCTACCCTCAGCTGCCTGGCCTCCACCCTGGCCCCCAGGGCCCCGGACCCCTGCACCATCCAGACCACAGAGGCCCTCCTCCAGACTACCCGTTCCTGGTCAGGGCTCCAGGGTACATGGTCAGCCACTCGCAGGAGCACAGACACGGACACTATTACAACGAGCCTCCGCCTCCTTTCCACTCTCAGCATCACAGGTACGCAGGTTACAGACACGCAGGGTTGCCAGGCTGACAGGGGTCAGAGGTCGCATGATGGAATGTACCATGTTGACCTTTGTCGTTCTTTACAATATCAACATGTTGGTTTCACAGTGTTGTAAATCTGTGTCATGCAATACTTTTGCATGACATAATTCTGTCCTTCCCTCTCTCTCTGTCTGTCTCATCGTCTGACTCCCCTCTCTCTCCCTCTCTCTCGTCCTCTCTCTCTCTCTCTCTGTGTCTCTCGCCCTCTCTCTCCTTCTTTTCCTATGTCTCTCTGGTCCTCTCTCTCTCTCTCTCTGTGTCTCTCGCCCTCTCTCTCCTTCTTTTCCTATGTCTCTCTTGTCCTCTCTCTCTCTTTGTGTCTCTCGCCCTCTCTCTCGTCCTTTCTCTCTGTCTCTCTTGTCCTCTCTCTCTCTGTGTCTCTCGCCCTCTCTCTCGTCCTTTCTCTCTGTCTCTCCTCTTTCTAACCCTCTCTCTCCTCTCTTCCAGGTTCGTACCTGTCGAAGCCCAGGAGGTCCGGAACAGCATTTACTCCACAGTGAGCTCTGCAGGACCAGAGCAGTTCACTACAACTCCCAGCATGCCTAGCATCAGTTCTGTCCAAATGGAGGCGCTGGCGAGGGAGAACGAGCGACTGAAGAGGGAGATGGAGGGCTGCAGGGGAAAGGCTGCAAGGCTGCAGAAGGTGAGGAGGGGTGAGGGAGATGTGGGGTGAGGAGGGGTGAGGAGGGGTGAGGGAGGGAAGCAGGATGTGAGGAGGGGAGAGGGAGATGTGGGGTGAGAGAGGCAGGGTGTGAGAAGGGGAGAGGGAGATGTGGGGTGAGTGAGGCAGGGTGTGTGAAGGGGAGAGGGAGTCAGGGTGAGGGGAGGGAGGCAGGGAGGGAGGGAGAAGAGGGGGTCTGCCTGACTTGCACAGTTTCAGAGAGTTTTACTCAAGCTTCAAACCCTCCCATCATATTGAGCAACATTCACATACAGATAAAGCAATTCCCAGCAGAAAACCTTGTAACGCGAAAAACCTCTGAGACACACATAGTTAGTGTCTGTACACGTGAGAGATGGACATGTCTGCAGTGTGTGTTCTGCTCTCAGCTCTGGCTCACGGCCAGGAGGTGTGGAGACACCTGGAGCTAATCACCCTCAGGAATGTGCATCCCTGCCTCCCAGGGTAGTCATCACGCAGTAAACAGCCTAGCCTGCCATATTTGCCTGTCCTGTCAGACCACACTGCAGGCCAGACGCAGGCCTTCACAAGCCCTGGGGACTGACTGCTGGCTGCTCCTGGGGCCTGAGGAAGGCTGAGTCAGGTCCTGAACATGTGCTTGTGTTCCTGGCAGCTGGAGCTGGAAAGCCAGAAGATCTCGCAGGCCTACGACACTCTGGTGAGCAGCTCTACCAGGAGAGAAGCTCTGGATAAAACCATGAGAACTCGTCTGGAGGAAGAGATCAAGAGGCTGCAGCACATCAACCGGGACCTGAGAGGTGAGTCTGACCTCCAGGACTGACCTCTAGGACTGACCTCTAGGACTGACCTCCAGGACTGACCTCCAGGACTGACCTCCAGGACTGACCTCCAGGACTGACCTCCAGGACTGACCTCCAGGACTCACACATGCTCCTTCACATAAGCTGTGTGTTCGTCTCCATTCAACTGTTTTCCCTTTGAAACGCTGTGGAAGTCTTGAACGGTGATGAAAATGTGGTGTGGTTGCAAGTCGGAAATAGGGAAAATCCTCATTGATTTATTTCCCCTTCTGTTTCTATTTAAACGACAGATCGTCTTGACACGGTTACCAAACAGCGTGTTGCTAAGGAAGTTGAATCAGCAGACCACAAGCATCACATCTTCTCCAAACTCCTTGAACAAAGTAAGTGTTCTCTAGTTAAAACACCACAGCCAGTCTCCCACCAGCTTAAATTACCACAGCCAGTCTCCCACCAGCTTAAATCACCACAGCCAGTCTCCCACCAGCTTAAGTCACCACAGCCAGTCTCCCACCAGCTTACGTCACCACAGCCAGTCTCCCACCAGTTTAAGTCACCACAGCCAGTCTCCCACCAGCTTAAAACACCACAGCCAGTCTCCCACCAGCTTACGTCACCACAGCCAGTCTCCCACCAGCTTAAAACACCACAGCCAGTCTCCCACCAGCTTAAATCACCACAGCCAGTCTCCCACCAAGCCTGGACAACCAGAGCAAAGCTCCGGTTGTTTATT
Source organism: Plecoglossus altivelis (assembly GCA_036571765.1). Lineage (NCBI taxonomy): Eukaryota > Metazoa > Chordata > Actinopteri > Osmeriformes > Plecoglossidae > Plecoglossus > Plecoglossus altivelis. Next base: position 650,548 of record BROE01000028.1, read on the forward strand.
TTAGGATGGTCCTTTTTAACATACTCCCCTCCTCTCTCCTCCTTCTCTCCTCTCCTCCCTCCCTCCCCCCTCCCCTCCTATCTTCCCTCCCCCTCAGACGAGGATCAGCAGAGGGAGAGGGAGCATGTAGAGAAGGAGCTACAGGCCCTACGCTCCTCCGGGGAGGAGTGGGCGCGTCGCAGTGAGGTCCTGGAGGTGGCGCTGGCCAGCGAGCGTGCTCGTGGCCGGCGTCTGGAGGAGGAGCTGAGCAGGAAGAGGGCGTACGTGGAGAAGGTGGAGGGCCTGCAGGGCTCTCTGGCCCAGCTGCAGGTGGCCTGTCAGAAGAGAGAAGCTCTGGAACTCAGACTGCGTACCAGACTGGAGCAGGAACTGAAGACCCTGAGAGCCCAACAGGTGAGGACTCACAGCAGCCCTCTGTCTGCAGTCTGCCCACACCCTGCTCCACCCTGCCCACACCCTGCCCCACCCTGCCTCTACCCTGCCACACCCTGCCCACACCCTGCCCCACCCTGCCCACACCCTGCTCCACCCTGCCACACCCTGCCCCCACCCTGCCCACACCCTGCTCCACCCTGCCCCACCCTGCCCCCCTGCAGTCTGGCCCCCCCATGTCCTGTCTGTTCTGCCCCAGCTAACCTGCCCGTCTCTCCCCAGCGCCAGGCGCAGGGCCCCCAGGAGCCAGAGCAGAGTCCCTGGGTCCTCCAGCTGCAGCTGAGGGAGAGGGAGGAGCGAGTCCTGGCTCTGGAGGCTGACATCACCAAGTGGGAGCAGAAGTACCTGGAGCAGAGCACCATCATGCAGTTTGCCATGGATGCTGCTGCCACAGCTGCTGCACAGAGGTGGGTCACATGACTGATCACATGACAGATCACATGACGGCTGACCTGACTGGTTACCTGATTTGTCACCTCCACCAGGCAACACTTAAACTGAGGTCGTTTTGCGTGGTTGTCATCAAACACTGTCTGAATACTCTTCTCTCCTCCCCCCTCATCCAGAGACACAACCATCATCAACCACTCCCCTCGTCACTCCCCCAATGACAGCTTCAACAACGATGACATGCCCCTGACCAATCACAGACACCAGGAGATGGAAAACAGGTACACACTCTCCTCATCCTCATCTGAGACATCTGGAGACCACCTTGTCTCACCTGAGAGTCTGCATGTGCTTACAGTCTGTGTGTGTGTGTGTCTGTGTGCGCGTGTGTGTGTGTGTGCGCGTGCGTGTGTGTGTGTAGGATCCGGGCCCTGCATGGTGAACTCCTGGGGAAGGATGCTGTGATCAAGGTTCTCCAGCAGAGATCCAGGAGAGAGCAGCAGCAGGGCCTGAGACTGGCTGTCTCTGTGCCCTCCCTCCCTGGTCCCACTGACACCAGCAGCCCTGCAGACAGCAGCAGAGCAAAAGGTGAGCAGGAGGAATGTGTGGTGGAGAGGCGTGCTGCTTGAGACAGTTGAGCCCCTCTGGTCTCCAGGGAGAGAGAGACCTCTGGTCTCCAGGGGGAGAGAGACCTCTGGTCTCCAGGGGGAGAGAGACCTCTGGTCTCCAGGGAGAGAGAGAGACCTCTGGTCTCCAGGGAGAGAGAGAGACCTCTGGTCTCCAGGGAGAGAGAGAGACCTCTGGTCTCCAGGGAAAGAGAGAGACCTCTGGTCTCCAGGGAGAGGGAGAGAGACCTCTGGTCTCCGGGGAGAGAGAGACCAGATGGGCGGCCGGCCTCAAATAGACAACGTCTTTTTCCAACATGGAATGTGTGTCGTCTCCCCGCTCCGGAATAGCTGCTAGTGAAGAGTCATGGGAACGTCTCTCTCTCAGATGAGTGTGTGTGGAGTGTGTGTGTGTCTGAGGGGTGTGTGTGTGTGTGAGGGGTGTGTGTGTGTGTCTGAGGGGTGTGTGTGTGTGTGTCTGAGGGGTGTGTGTGTGTGTGTCTGAGGGGTGTGTGTGTGTGTGTGTGTGTGTGTGAGGGGTGTGTAATACAGTCATTAACCAGCTTCCTCTTGGTGTCTTGTAGGAAAGAGTCTCTCAGATGACCAGACGTCCTCGTTGCCCTCCCCTCCCCGCGCCCCCCTCAGACCCCAAAGCCGAGACTCCAGCACGCAGTGTGATGCCCCTCCCATGGAGGACAGCCTCCACAGGGGGCCCGGGGGCCCCCAGCCTCCCTTGGCAGCAGACTCAGGTGTGTGTTCCCCTGTCTGTCTCTGTCATCACACCTGAGAGCAGCGATCAGAGCTACGATCAGAGCAGCTCATTGATGTGATGTCAGGTCAACACAGGTGCATGACTGTTCTTTTGATCTCTGATAGTTAAACAGTAACAACACTCCCTGTGAGTTACTGTGTATTTGTGTGTGTGTGTGTGTGAACTTTGTAAACTCTGTGTGTGTGTGTGTGTGTGTGTGTGTGTGTGTGAGTCTGTGTGTGTGTGTGCTGTGTGTGTTGTGGTGTGGTGTGTGTGTGGGGTTCTGTGTGGTGTGTTGTGTGTCTACCTGTGTGTGTGTGTGTTGTGTGTGTTGTGTGCATCTTGCACAACTGGTTGTTGGTGTGTCGTTGGGAGTAGCAAACATTTCAACACTATAATGTCTCTTCAGGCTCAACCTGCCAGCCTACTTAACTCGTCTTACCACTGTTGAATGAAACTTCTCAGAAATAGGACTTACTGTCCTCGCCTTGTTCACCACAGATGCTTCAGAAGACGTGAAAGCAGCCCTCAACACGCACAAGACCACCTCCGATGCAGACGTGGTGGAAATCCTCATTTAAGAAGGAAAACTTCCAGTACAGCTGAAGAAGCTGAACAGGATCCTGACGTCCTTTGATGATGTCAGACCTTTAGGATGGCAGGAGCTTGGCGCCCTTTGATGATGTCAGACCTTCAGGAAAGTAGGATCCTGACGCCCTTGATGATGTCAGACATTCAGGATAGCCGGATCCTGACGCCCTTTGATGATGTCAGACATTCAGGATAGCAGGAGCCTGACGCTCTTTGATGATGTCAGACATTCAGGATGGCAGGAGCCTGATGCCCTTCGATGATGTCAGACCTTCAGAATCGCAGGATCCTGACGCCAGGAGACCAGTATCTCTCTACCTCCAACAGCTCCAGAGAGAGAGAGAGACAGACCCACACCTGTCTGGAGGGAGAGGCAGGAGGAGAGTTGAGGAGAGGAGAGCTGTGCTTTCCTCTCCTGATTCTGCTAATCTAAAAAAGCTAGAACTGAACTTTTATCTGTGGTTTTGTCTGACACAAGTCCGAATCCTGCAAGGTACTTGCAAACGTTGTGCTTTGGTGTTATTTTATATATTGTCTTTGTTATTGAGCTCATTGTGTTTATATTAATAAGTGCTGCTGGTAAATATTGCTGTGACTATTTGCGTTTTTTGTCATTTGGTTTTAGAGAAGTGGCCTTGCTGAGAGTAGTCCCTTCCTGTCTTAGTCTCTTCCTCTACAGCAGTGTTCTTCTTCCTCCTCTCGTCTTCCTTGCAGCGAGTATCCTCTTCTTCTTCTTTGGTCTCCTCTGAGGAGTGTCCACTTCTGGTCTGGTCTCTCCTCTGCAGGAGTATCCTCTTCCTCTCTGGTCTCCCCTCTGCAGGAGTGTCCACTTTCTGTCTAGTCTCTCCTCTGCAGCAGTGTCCACTTCCTGTCTAGTCTCTCCTCTGCAGCAGTGTCCACTTCCTGTCTAGTCTCTCCTCTGCAGCAGTGTACACTTCCTGTCTAGTCTCCCCTCTGCAGCAGTGTCCACTTCCTGTCTAGTCTCCCCTCTGCAGCAGTGTCCACTTCCTGTCTAGTCTCTCCTCTGCAGCAGTGTCCACTTCCTGTCTAGTCTCCCCTCTGCAGCAGTGTCCACTTCCTGTCTAGTCTCTCCTCTGCAGCAGTGTCCACTTCCTGTCTAGTCTCTCCTCTGCAGCAGTGTCCACTTCCTGTCTGGTCTGTCTCTGCCAGTGTTGAGCATCCAGACCACCACATACCTGGACACAAAACAAACTCGGTCCATGTTACAGTCGGGCTTCCACCGAGGTCTGTTGGGATGCTGAATGCTTCCTTGCTGTTTGCTCATCATGCTATTCAATTCCTCTGATGTTCCTCTGATGTTCCTTCTGATGTTATTCAGTGTTCCTCAGTGAAGACTCACTATGCCTCCCCACAGTCCTCCCCCCCCCCCTCCCCCCCCTCTTCCTTAGAGAACTATGCAGTTGGTGCTGTCAGGGGCTTGTGGGGGCCCTGGTCTCTGGAGGCCCTATTGTCTGGGGGGGCCTGGTCTCTGGGGGGGCCCTGGTCTCTGGGGGCCCTAGTCTCTGGGGGGGCCTGGTCTCTGGGGGGGCCCTGGTCTCTGGGGGCCCTAGTCTCTGGGGGGGCCTGGTCTCTGGGGGGGCCCTAGTCTCTGGGGGGGGTATGATCTCTGGGCTTTGAAGGCCACGTGCTTCCAGTCTGTCGTACAACCGAGAGACAAGCGGAGAGACGTGGCTGGGGTTCACAGGAGCCTGTGTCTGGAGGTCTGGGCCCCACAGCCAGCCTCACCCAGGATGGCGAGGCCCCTCAGCCTGACAGGCGGAGGCTAAGCTGGACACATTCCTCCGCAGCGCCCTGCCTCAGCCGGTGTTCAGGGTGTTCAGACTCTGTCTTCAGGGTGACATCTCACCCTCGTTGAACCATCGTCTCCGAACGCTCGTCTTTTCACTCGGCTATTTCTACTGCTCAGTAGCAGGCTCTACTGGGGGTCGATAACGAGGTTGGATGCAGCAATGAGGAGATCGATAATGCGGTTAGATGCAGCAATGAGGAGGTCTATAATGAGGTTAGATGCAGCAATGAGGAGGTTGATAATGAGGCTAGATGCAGCAATGAGGAGGTTGATAATGAGGTTAGATGCAGCAATGAGGAGGTCTATAATGAGGTTAGATGCAGCACTGAGGAGACAGAACAGCCGTCTGCCCCTAGTTTGCTGGCATCTACTTATTGACACCGAAGTGTCACAGTTTCCTTCTCTGCTCCGGGGATGAAATATGTCTGAGTTCAGATATTGATAATCCTGAACGCCCCCCAGGCACAGGAAGCTCTTCCAGTGTCTTTTTGTGTTAAATGCAGATGTATGAGTGTCATGTGGGACGTGGGCGTGAGTTGGTGTGGCTCTGTTCAAACTCTTCAGACTCTCACCTTTTTCAACTGCTTTTCTAAATGTTGTTTAAATGTTTTTCTCTCACAGTGAGGTTGCCGGTCAATGATCTGTGTTTGAAAACGGTTTGCTATTTTAAAATGCCTTTTCACTTTTTGTACTTTGTTTACATAAAAGGGTTGTGTCAAGTTAAAAGAGGTTAATATATTTTGTATATATTTTTTCTTTTTTTTTCAATTTAGTATTCAGTGGTGTGGACATAGCGCCAAAGATTTGCATTACTTTTAAGTTATAACTGAAATATAACCACATATGAACGCATGGTTTCGTATGTAGAAGGTATTGCTCTATGTGGATGACCCATTGGAAAGTTGCTCTGAACTTCTAAAATGGTTTTTTTTATTTTATTCCATTAACATTTCATTAATAGAATAAAGTCTTTAATATATATCTTGAAATGCTGCTTATTGTTTTTTTTAATCATGAAACTCTAGCGAACAAACACGCAGACTAGCCATTTATGGCTTGTGACGTAGCAATTCACATCACCAAGGGACAAAAAACTGTTGGGATGAGGGAGGTCTTTACTAATATGATACAAGTTCCAGCCTGTGCTAACAGCCCTCATCAGAGCCAATAGACAGGCCCGAATCACAGCTCTCATTCACCAAAGACAGAAAGGTACTTTATTGAGCGGAGAAAGACTGATTTGCCACCTGCTTGACTGTTGGCAGGCAACCTGCAACACAAAACACCACCACCGCATTCCTCCGAGAGCCCCTGTTTAGCCTCCAGCCCGGCCTGAATGCTAAGTATGTTCTTCACCACAAACCAAGAAACAAAGATGTGCTATGTTCTTTCAGATGGCCAGTCTCTCTAAACACGTTGGGCTTTTTAAAAGACACGGCTGCTCGATGTAGCAGGGGGAGTTAAGGGAGTGCGCTCTAATGATGCTGCTTTTACAGACATGGCAGTGTTGCAACGTTCTCTAAAGAACCGACACGAGCCTCTCAAAGGACGTGTTGGGTTCGTGCCGTTCCTTCTTCAAGGAACACGAAGGACTGTCGCTGTTCCGCGGTGCGAACCGGAATCCAGACAGTCATATCCCTCGTGTTTCTCATTCCATTTACGCACGGATTTTTACTATCCGTCCAGCGTGACATTTCTTCTTGTTTTGCTTTCGGCAGATCTTCAAACACACCTTTCACCGCTGTGTGAAGAGGACGTTGATCTGAGCAGCTGCCATGTCTCAAGGGGAGAGCAGACCAGATAAGAACAAATATCTGGAATATTGTTTCTCAAAGCGACAGAAACCATTCCGACCCTACGGCTGTTCACACTTAAACGTATATAACAGATTCTGTATATAACTGGCAGCTTCAAGTTACATAATATAACCACCCCTTGCTATGTTCGCGTCTGTTTGAGGGGGTATTTAACCCTAAGCATCCCAGACCAAACTTTTTTTAAACAACACATAGTGTGCTGAGGGTGAATTTGGCCTTAAATGTCAAAGTATTTCAACAATTGTTCAGGACAAACAGGGCCAACTGAAACTGCTTCAACATTGTGTGAATGTTATAAAAGAATGTAAACATTTCTGTGTTGATGCGAAGTCCTAAGTTTGAAGACCACATTCTTGGCATGACTCCTTGGGTCATTTCTTCCTGCTAACTACAGATTTACAGGAACACTGGCATCCTGCTTCTACACTTAAAACAAACTCAAGATCTTCAAAATGCAAGACGAAGCATCGAAATGATCAACTGGATTTCTACCATTCCATCCGGTCGATCATTTACCATTAGCTGAAAGAAACGGACAGTCTTATCTGTTGAATTTCCTCAACAACTAAGTGGAGTCTTGAGAAATATGCCCGCAATTGTTGCAATTAATCTTTTTCAGAGCTCTTTGGCTCTCAGCAGAAATATTTGGCCTTGTGCGCTTCCCTTGGTAGAAGCAAAAGGACATTCCAGGAATGCCTGCTCGGACTCCCTTCTTTTGTGTTTACGTGGCAGAGCAGTGCAACTTTTCTCGGTGTGGAAGAGTGGCATCTTCCACATATCTGACTTTGTTCCTGTCACACGGTAACAAGTGTTACCCAGAAGGCTTCACGGTCACCTAACACACCTGAAGAATTTTCCACGGAATCTGAAAGATTCCAAAACGTTGACAGATGTTGCGCAGTCAGTTCCAACGGAACACGGAATCTCACCTTGTCAGAATGTCGATGGTTCGATCCAAGTTCTGATATGAGAACGTTGATCACATGACTGCCTCAAGGGGGGGTCAAGGTATAGTCATCTGTTAGGCTCCAGTTACATCAACAGATTTATCGAAATCATACTTTGTGTGAGTTAAGGGTTCGTCTGTGGGGTGTAGCCACATGATTGGGGCGTAATCCCAGGGGCTCTCTGGGTGAAAGGTTGAGGTCTTGTGGACGAGGGACCAGCCAAACATCTGTACTGGCTGAGCTGTGTAGCTGAGCTGGGTAGCCCTCTAAATGAGGCTCCTTATTGGCTGTGCTCCAGACAGCACAGACCCTGCCAGGGGGGAGGGAGAGGGCTGGGGTGACCCAACAGGAGCATTCTTAAGGATCCATCTAGTTTCTCCTTGAACAGACTTGGAAGCACGGCTGTCGTGAGGTGCCTGGTTTAGACACATCCATGATCCCATCAGAGCGAGTTCAAACCGACCCGTCACAGGCCTGCTTCTGGCCCACGGGCCGTGAAAGACATCAACGACTTATCTCAAACAAAACGCTTCTATTTTTTTTTCAACATTCCTTTTCTGACTGCGGAGATTAAAAAAAAAAGGTTCCTGAATTCTCATTGTGCTTTCGACATATTAAAACACTTGACAAATATCCGTTTCTGGTAAACACACGATCCCTTCACCTCCTGCTGAGGTAACATCTGGTTCTGTTAAACTTATTTACTGTACGTTGTACTTGGGATGTCTGAGCAATAGAAGAGAAGGTTTCTATCTGTTCCTTTTTAGCCGAGTTTCCTTCTCCAGAAACTCTGTGAGAAAAACCTAGACGGATATCTGGGCATCATGCTGTGTTTTGCCTTTAATATCCATGGAGATTCTGATACTTCCTGCTTGGGGCTGCGTTGGAATGCAAGGCTCCCCCTCTATACTTTTCCACATAAATCAGGTCAATGTCCTCTAAATTTAGGTGTACCATTGTGGTGAAACGAGTCTTCTCTTCCTCTCAGTTTTGACAGTGAGGGAGGGAGAGCGGGGGGCTGGGGGGCTGGGGAGCAGGGGGCTGGGAGGGACCACCGAGGGGGTGAGGTTGAGGAGGGGGGAGGAGGGGCTGGGGGCTGGGGCGGGGGGGCTAGGGGGGAGGGGCTTAGTTGGGGCAGGGCTGAGGAGGGGCATCCTTACTTTAACCCAGTAAAACATGACAATAACTTGCTCAGTTAACTACAGAACGGAAGGTTTTCAGTGTCATTTCAACCCTCTGTAGCGTGACAGCTGAGGAGTCTTCTAGTCATTATGATCACGCTGGACTGGAATCTCGTGACCAGGCGGAAGCTCAGGACACGGGATGACCGACTCAACGTCTATTTCCAAGACTACAATCCCAGTAGACACAGGAAGTGGCGAGATGATGACAGGAAGTGGTGTGGTGATGACTCAAACCATTGCAGGATGTCTAGAGCAGTAACGTCTAAGAGGCTTGGTGGTGTCTCGACATCTCCATGGCAACAATAACATCTCAATGCAAGACACTTTTAAATGACAGCTCAGTTACAGTAGCTAGTTTAGTTGATGTAAATGATGTGTAGTTTACTCTATTTAGTTCTGTCAGGTTAAGAGTAGGCACAAGCCGTCAGGGAAATCAGCGCATTGGCTCGTCTGTAATGTTATATCTGACATGTCCTGAATTACGCTCTGATGTAAGGGGGGCTAGGTGGGCTGGGGGGGGCAGGGGGGCTAGGAGGGGGAGGGGCTAGGTGGGGGCAGGGGGGCTAGGAGGGGGGGCATCCTTACCTTTAACCCAGTAAAAACCATGACAATAACTTGTCCAGTTAACTACAGAACAGGAAGGTTTTCAGTGTCATCAAACCCTCTGTAGGTGACAGTCTGAGGAATGTCTTCGTAGTCATTATGGACTCACGCTGGACTGGAATCTCTGTGACCCAGAGCAGGAAGCTCAGGAACGACTGACCGACTCAACCTCTATTTCCAAGACTACAATCCCAGTAGACACAGGAAGTGGCGAGATGATGACAGGAAGTGGTGTGGTGATGACTCAAACCATTGCAGGATGTCTAGAGCAGTAACGTCTAAGAGGCTTGGTGGTGTCTCGACATCTCCATGGCAACAATAACATCTCAATGCAAGACACTTTTAAATGACAGCTCAGTTACAGTAGCTAGTTTAGTTGATGTAAATGATGTGTAGTTTACTCTATTTAGTTCTGTCAGGTTAAGAGTAGGCACAAGCCGTCAGGGAAATCAGCGCATTGGCTCGTCTGTAATGTTATATCTGACATGTCCTGAATTACGCTCTGATGTAATCTGCTAAATATGACAAAGTGAAGTCGTGTGGCGTTTAAATTACTTTCTATATTAGCGACTGTGATGTCGCTAACTATATCTGACACAGGTGTCGTCTAATGTCGTGTTTTTATTTTTATTTACAGACTGTCTGGCTTCTTTTAGTGGTATAGCTTTACCCTTGCATGAATTGCAATTCCTTTCAAATTCCACTCTCTAATTATACCCAGATTCATTTCTCAACCCTGCCTGCCAGTAATTTAGAAGAATGTTCGTTGTGACAGAATAACTGGTAGATGACAAACACACCTACAGTAAGACAGTAAGTAGGTGGGAGGAATCGGTTGGAGAATCAAATGTTCACACCTCATCTTACAAAAACCTGAATAACTTTTATGATAAGATTCCCTCCCTTGTTTTGATACCGACGAACACATCTCCGGTCGTCACGGCTGTGCCTCTGTGGGAGGAAGGAACGAGCGGCACGCAGCGCTCCGGTTCGCTCCGAAGGGTGACTGTTATTAGTGTTCGGGCTCCGACAGCACTGAGACTGTTAGCGACGTGTGTTTTTCTTCGTACAGGCCACGCCAGCTTGGGCCACTGAACCTCCCAGAGAATTTGTGCTATTTTGGAGGATGGAGAAGGCAAGGTTTAAAGGTTAAATTCCCACAAAATGCATGGCTCTCTGGGAATGTTTTTCCCCCACTCTTTCTGAGGACCAACCATTGTGTCGATGAGACTGTATTCTAGCTTCACTAAGCTACATATTGCCCTAACACGTACATCAAACTTCTTTTTATACTGTGATACAGTCGCGGACTTGTTGAAACGTTACCGCAGGCGGGGCAACATTGTTCTAGAGGTTAAGTGTGTTGTTTATACTTGTGGAAAACACGACCCGTAGTCTGTCCTAGGTAGAAGAGGCCTGCATGGTGATGAAGTATAGCGTCGCTAAACCGCCTCTTCGCCAGGCGATCTCATCACATGTGGGCAACAGAGACCTTCCGTACGGGTGAGTGACAGAAATAACACATACCACCTTGGAAAAATAGCCGCGGCCCGCAGGATCTGGCAGGGAACCGGGCCAAGCATCGGAGGTATCTGGGTGATGTCATGAGGTGGAGAATGTGGCAGTAACTCGATGCCAAACGCCTTGCTCACTGTTAGCAGGATTTTCAAGTCCAAAACGGTCGATTCTACTTCCCGTAGGCATTACGGTTACCACATATGTAAATATTTGATTTGATCCTTGTTGTCAGGCTTTGAAAACATATTTTTTTTATTGTCGTTGAGTATTGTAGTCTAGTCCCTTGATGGAAGACATTCCCATCTCGCCGCAGACAAACGGCTCTCAATGAAATCTCAGTTGAGAGGTTGTGAATGTTCTCGTGGGAGTGAAAAGAACACGGAGGCCGCCTGTCTTGGAAAGTGTTTACACGGCTGACATTAAAATGTGTGGAATTACAACTATCCAGGTGGTGTAGGTATTGTGGTGTAGAATGTAGGCCTGGGAATTCACAGAATAGGCTAAATTTCCCTCCTCCCTACTTGCTAAACCTTTAAAAAGAAATGCTTTCTAAAGTACTGGGTCGTTAAAAAGGCATGTGAATGTTGTCAATACATACTTTCTCCTTTGCTATCACGTAAGTATGTAAGTAAAGATGGATGAGCAAGACTTTGCATTGACGCCTATCATGGTTGTGTTGGATCTACAGCAGCAGGGAACTACTGCTCCCTGGTGGCCACATGAACCAACTGCACTTCCTGAATGTATTTCGGACAAGCCCGCCATCGGCTCGCGGATCCTCCCCGCGCCGAAAAAAAAGGCTCTGAAGTCCAATCACGTTGCCGTTTTAGCAATCGTTCAACCTCCGTCGATGATTGGCCGAAGGTTTCTGATTCCTTCTTGGCATTGGTCGAAAAACAGGGAGGTCCGTTTGTGAGGTCTGCATTCTTCCGGCTTAGCTGTGTGTTGTTTAAAAGAAAAGACGAATGGAAAAATTGTAACTCTGCAAATACGGTAGTCTATTTTGACAAAGTTTTGATTTGAATGTATAGTCAATTTCTCACTTTTAGGACATTGGTGGTCAGCGGTCAAATTGTGTTGTGCTGTGTGTTAGAAAATGTGCAAGGCAGTTTGTTAGCTAGTAGCTTAGATACCTAGAATTGTTTATCTCACCAGCTAGCTTAGCTATGTGGTAGCTAACACATTAGCTAGATATCCATAAATCTCCGTTAACCGTGTGTACAGCGTGTACAGCTCGCTGTCGATATTCTGATAAAAGCGTCAAAGCGCTCAACACGTTTTCTACGGAATCCTAGTTACATGGTAGGCTAATTAACAATTCATTTGACTCGAGTAAATGAATTGGCTTGATAGCTTGCTCTTTTTAATGGTAGCAGCTTTTCAGCTAGTCAATGTGTACTGTTAGCAATTTAGCTACCAACACCCCACTCATCGATATTCAACACAAGGTTATCTCATAATTTGATGTTTCATGTGAGTAGATTCGGGCCGGTCTTAAATACAAACAGGCGAATCGGAATGAGCATTTCGCAGAAACGAGTTGCACGTATTGATCGCATTGAATCAGTGTACTCGTACAATCGATGTTTGTAGTATAAGAAGCGGGCATCTGGCTAGCCGGCTAATCCGCATTTTTTACGTGTAGGTTGTGGAATAACGGAAGATGAGTTCTCAGCAGTTCCCGAGACACGGAATGCCCGCTTCAGGAGGTGGACCTCCCCAGATCCCTGGCGGAAACTTGGTGACGGTAACCCCGTCACCAAACCAGCCAGGTGCCGTATATCCCCCCTGCTGTTAAGCTACTCGGCAATAACAACATTAGCTTCATAGATAGCATGTCAGAACCTCAACCGGCGAGTCCTGCGTCTGTAGTCTGACGATTGTGTCCGGTTGATAGCAGGAGGGGATGCGGAGGGCAACCGTGACGCTGATCACGTGGTCCAGGATCGACCACCCAGCAGTGGCAGCGGGGGAGGAGCGGCGCTCTCGTTCAGGGAGGACAAGCAGGAGACGGTGATGGTGCGACCCTACCCGCAGGTCCAAACCCACGGGCCCCCACAAGGTCTTCCCCAGCAGGTCCCCATCCAGCCCGGACCCCCAGTCACACTGTCTGCTGCTCCCATCCACCAGCCCCAGGTGACCGGCCAGCCTGCCGCCCTCACAGACAGTCAGATGAAGGTAAGCAGAGCCTCTTCAGCAGCACATATAACAACTCTAACAATGAGAACAGAGGAGAAAAGAAATGGAATCTTATTTGGGGTTCGACCCCCCGACCCCCTGCCCACTAGGCTGTCCTGAAGTCCCCCATCCCCAGTCGTCTCATCGCCCCCGCGCCAGCGTTGAACCAGGGGCACCTCCCTGTTCCCTCCAAGGTGCCAGGACACATCACGGTCACCTTGGAGAGCAGCATCGCTCCAACTCCTTCCATCCCCGTGGCAACCATCAGTAGCCAGCAGGTGACCGCTCTGCTCATTGGTTCTTCACATCAGACGTTCCGGAGGTTCTATCTGTCGCTAACGATCGAAGCGTTTGTTTTGTGTTCCAGGGTCACTCCAGTAACCTGCACCATCTGATGCCTGCTAACATCCAGATTATCAGGAGTAGCGCCCCGGCCCTGCAGATTGGGGCTGCTGCTGCCCCATCACAGACGTTTACCTCCCATCTACCCAGAGGTATGACAGACTTAGGAGGAAGGTTGGCAGCAACTACTGGATTTATATTTTAAATATCTTGGTTTTTGTTGCTGTCTTGTCTGTCGACTGACGTGTGTGTGTGTGTCTGTGTCTCTGTGTGTGTGTGTGTGTGTGTCTGTGTGTGTGTGCGACTGTGTGTGTGTGTGTCTGTGTCTATGTGTGTGTCTATGTGCGTCTGTGTGTGTGTGTGTGTCCAGGGGCGGCTGCTGCTGCTGTCATGTCCAGCTCTAAAGGACCCACAGTTCTGCGTCCAGCCTCTGGCGCTGGGGCCGGGCCAGGCCAGCCCACTGTTCAGCACATCCTCCACCAGCCCAACCAGGTGCCTCAGCTCTGCTCATGGTCATGCAGGGAGGGGTGGACCTCAGGGGGGAGGGGTGGACCTCAGGGGGGAGGGGTGGAGCGCTGGAGGGAGGGGTGGGGTGCAGGGAGAGGGTTGGAGCGCTGGAGGGAGTGGTGGACCTCAAGGGGGAGGAGGGGAGCGCTGGAACGCTGGAGGGAGGGGTGGACCTCAAGTGAGAGGGGTGGAGCGCTGGATAGAGGGGTGGGGTGCAGGGAGAGGGGTGGAGCTCAGTGTTCAGAGCATATATGCAGATCCAGATGTCCTAGTTTCAACCCTACCACCAATTACAAACATATTTTATCTTGTGACTCAGGGAATGTCTTCTTGACAGTTCCTACACTATCCCAGTACGTGTCAGCTGTGTCTCCTAACCTCCTCCTCCTCCCTCCCTCCCTCCCTGCTGTGCTCTCCAGTCACGTCCCTCTGTCACCACGTCCTCAGCCGTGCTGCCCACCGTGGTGGCCCCCATCTCTGCCAGCAGGACCCAGGGCCCTGTCATCAGCCCTGCCATCACACACTCCACTGAGATGGTGCACACGTGAGTACAGGGGCTCCAAACTGGGAGGGGGGTTATGTTGTCTCAGAACGGGCAAGGTGGGTCTGATTATTGTGTACGAAGCCTGACTGCTGTATCGCTGTGTTGATGTGTCCTGTTCCACGTGTTGCAGACGTCCAGGATTGACCATCCACCCTCCCCCGGCCACCATCAGCATCCAGCGACCCCAGGCCAGCAGGGACACCGCCACACGCATCACCCTGCCCTCCCACCCCCCCATCGTTGCTCAGAAGCCCCAGCCCCCCCACGCCATGACCATGACCCAGGTTAGACGCCCTCGGAACATCCCTGAAACGTCTGTGACGTCCAGGCGTCCGCGTGTTCAAGTTCAAATTGTGCTTTATTTTCATTCCGCTACATGCGGGTGCATACAGTGGAACGAAATGTCGTGTCTCACAGAGCCACGGTGCTACATAAGTACAGGCATACAACAGTACAGTCTAACAACAAACAATTTAAAATAAATATAACATTTTTCCTATACATAAACTGAACAGGATACAAACTATACAAACTGTACGAATACTTACCGAGGGTTAGGGTTAGGTGTACGAGTGCTGACCTGTCCCCCTGTTCTGCTTCTGTCCTCAGAAGTCCATCTTCAGTTCTGTAACGCCCGTCGCTGCAGCAACCGTGGCTCCCATTGTCGCCACCAACACCGTCCCTGCCACAACCACCACAGGTAAGAGCAGGGCAGGGACCCAGAGGCAGGGCAGAGACCCGGAGGCAGGGCAGAGACCCGGAGGCAGGGCAGAGACCCGGAGGCAGGGCAGAGACCCGGAGGCAGGGCAGGGCAGAGACCCGGAGGCAGGGCAGGGCAGAGACCCGGAGGCAGGGCAGGGCAGAGACCTGGAGGCAGGGCAGAGGCCCGGAGGCAGGGCAGAGGCCCGGAGGCAGGGCAGAGGCCCGGAGGCAGGGCAGAGGCCCGGAGGCAGGGCAGAGACCTGGAGGCGAGGCAGGGCAGTGACCCGGAGGCAGGGCAGTGACCCGGAGGCAGGGCAGAGGGGTACAGCCAGGATCTTTCCTGTAACTCCCCTTTATAACCCCCCCCCCTTCTCTCCCACAGGATCTGTGCCACACACCCAAATGACGAGTAACACCATCGTCACCATGACGATGCCCTCTCACTCCTCACACGCCACTGCAGTGACCACATCTGCCATCCCCGTTGGTAAGCATGTTTAACACACAACAAGACATGTTTTGGACAGCAGTGTTAGCTTGTAGCAGTGTTGGCTTGTAGCATTGTTAGCTTGTAGCAGTGTTGGCTTGTAGCATTGTTAGCTTGTAGCAGTGTTAGCTTGTAGCTGACCTCCTGTGTGGTTGCGCCCACAGCCAAGGTGGTGCCCCAGCCCATTGCCCACACCTCCCCTCGCATGCAACCAGACTACCCCGGGGAGAGGACCAGCCTCATCTCAATCTCCGGACATCACTCCTCCCCCAACCCTGTTACCATGGAGACCAGGAGTGATAACAGGTACTCCCCAAAGCCCTCTGAAGATGACCCTCACCTGACCCTCACCTTCCTCTGTCAGAAGGGTGATTTTCAAGCCTCTGAATTTTGGGAAGATATCAAAGCTCGATCTAGTAGTAGGACACTCATTCTGTGTTGCTGCCTTGATGGCATGAGATGTTGAGGGTGCGTTTGATCTGAGAGACGGTGCTTCCCTGCTCCAGGCCGTCTGTTCCAGTCCAGTTCCAGTACTTCCTGCCGACCTACTCCTCATCACCATACCCTCTGACCCACACCTACACCCCCATCACCAGCTCTGTGTCCACCATCCGCCAGTACCCAGGTACACACACACAGTACCCAGGTACACACACACACACACGAACACACACAGTACCCAGGTACACACACACACACACACACACACACAGTACCCAGGTACACACACACACACGTACACACACAGTACCCAGGAACACACACAGTACCCAGGAACACACACAGTACCCAGGAACACACACACAGTACCCAGATCCACACACAGTTTGTGTTTGCGCCTGTTTGTCTGAGTCTAATTAACCCCTCTCCTCCCCCCAGTGACCCCCCAGGCTCCCAGTTCCGCCCTCCCCACCCCTGGGGGCGTTGGCGTGGCAACCACAGTCCACCTCAACCCCATGCAGCTGATGGGGCTGCAGTCTGCCCAGATCAGCACCCAGGGAATCCAGCCTGCACCAATGGCAGCGCAGGGAATCCAGCCTGCACCAATGGCAGCGCAGGGCATTCAGCCTGCATCAATCGGCCTGCACACCTCTGCACCTATCAGCACGCAGGGAATTCAGCAGGCACCAATCACAGCCCAGCAGCAGCAGCCTCAGTCTGATGCCAAACCTCCAGGTCATTATTCACAATTTTTCTTTTGAATGTGTGTTTTATTGGTTTAAACTTCTGCTAGAATGTAATTGATCAAGAGGTGACGGGTTTGAATCCCCCAGACATGACTGCTCTACTCGAGCTAAAAGCTAAACGGCGTGTGTTCTCTCCTGCAGGTGTGGTGCTGGCTGACGGCTCCACCTTCGTGGCGGGAACCATCGGCAACACGTTCAGCGGCACGCAGCCCGTGGCAACCATGGTGCAGACACACCCCCAGGCTGGGGTGGGCGGGGCCCCGACGCTAGTCTCCTCCCCTCGGCCCAGCATCCTCCGCAAGAAACCAGCCAATGAGAGGTGAGGTTGCCGCAGAACGCTGTGTAGAACAGGGGGGTCAAACTCAGGTCCCCGAGGGTCGCTGTCCTAAAGGTTACCGATGTTTCCCTGCTCAAACACACCTGATTGTAATGATGGGTCGTTATCAGGCTTCCACAGAGCTTGATAACAACTCATCATTAGAATCTGGTTTCGAAAATCGAAAACCTTCCAGAATATTCTAGAATATCTTCTGTGTGGATTCATTCTATATGTTCCTCATGCTGCATGTCTCCTGGTTCTGATGCTGGTTCTGATGCTGGTTCTGATGCTGGTTCTGATGCTGGTTCTGATGCTGGTTGTGATGCTGGTTCTGTTGCAGCTGTGTGCGTAAGAGCCTGATAGCAGTGCAGCCAGGTGAGGTCGGTGGGGGCAGAGTGGAGCCCAGCCTCAGAGGAGCAGGTTCCCCTCGTCCTTCAGGGTGAGGCTACATCACTGACCTCTTTACTGTCCTCAGGATATTTCAATACTGCAGGACACTGGTAGAACACGGTTACAAATCACAATGTCAAAGGATTATACGGTTTGGAAAGAACTTTTATAGAGCTCATAGTAACTAGTCCTGTCTAACTCTCCCTGCCTCAGCGTCAAACCCAAAGCGGAGGTCCACATGACCATGGCTCCTCCCATCATGGCGGCGGTGGAGGCCCTGCCCTCGCAGGGGGCGGAGCAGCAAGCGGCGTCCTCTCCCGCCCAGCACCTGTCCCAGGCCATCCCCACCCTGCTGGCCCCCCAGGGCCCTGCCCCTCCCTCCCAGCCCAGCTCCGTGCTCTCTGCCCTGCCTGCCGCCCTGGCCGTCACCCCCCCCGCCCCTGCCTCCATGGCCAACACGGTGGCCTCCCCCACCCAGCCTGCGGCCAGCAGCACAGCCGCTTGTGCCTCCAGCGTTGTCTTGACAGACGTCAAGATCAAACAGGAGATGGAGCCCATGGATACAGCTCAGCCCGGTACACACTACAACTCCCAGAAGCCCCTGCTCATAGATCACAGTTGTAAAAGTTGTATGGATGTAAAACAGAAACCATGATTGTAGTCTGTTGGTGAAACATAAGTCATGATTGTAGTTTGTTTTCAAAACGGGAAGCCATGATTGTAGTTCTTTTTTCTCCCTCCCCCAGTGTCCAGTGGATCTCTGCTGTTGGCCCCCGGCCTAGGAGGCCCGCCCTCCTCCCTGGGCGCCCCTCTCTCGGGGGAGCTAGTCCCCGGGGCATCGCCCAGGAAGAAACCCCGTAAGCAGCAGCATGTGATCTCCACCGAGGAGACGGAGATGGTGGAGGCCACCAGCACGGACGAGGACCACGCCTCCGGGAGGACGCTGGGAGGTCGGCCTGACCGCAGGGAGTCTCCCCCCAGGGAGTATGTGGGTACGTGTCTTGTGGAGGTCAAATCTCAGGGTTTAGATATCCAGAGAGAGTCAGGTCAGAGGTCAGAAGGTGTGTTGGAGTGACTGTGTAGCAGTGTTGCTGTGCTGACATGCTGTTCTGCTGACTGTGTAGCAGCTTTGTTGCTGTGGTGTTCTGTTGACTGTGTACCAGCCGTGTTGCTGTGTTGACATGCTGTTCTGTTGACTGTGTAGTAGCTGTGTTGCTGTGCTGATGTTGTGTTCTGTTGACTGTGTAGCAGCAGTGTTGCTGTGCTGACATGCTGTTCTGTTGACTGTGTAGCAGCTGTGTTGCTCTGGTGTTCTGTTGACTGTGTAGCAGCTGTGTTGCTCTGGTGTTCTGTTGACTGTGTAGTAGCTGTGTTGCTGTGCTGACATACTGTTCTGTTGACTGTGTAGTAGCTGTGTTGCTGTGCTGACATACTGTTCTGTTGACTGTGTAGCAGCAGTGTTGCTGTGCTGACATGCTGTTCTGTTGTCCCTGACAGATGAGGAGGGGGTGCGTTACGTGCCGGTACGCCCGCGCCCCCCCATCACCCTGCTCCGACACTACCGCAACCCCTGGAAGGCAGCTTACCATCACTTCCAGAGATACAGCGACATCCGGGTCAAAGGTCAGCGCAAATACACCTGTCCCAAACACAACCCTGTTACCTGAACTTAAGGAAGAGGGTAGAGAGCTGATGATGATGATGATGATGATGATGATGATGATGATGATGATCATATTCATATTGATGATGATGATCATATTGATTATGATGATCATATTCGTATTGATGATGATGATGATCATCATTATATTGATGATGATAATGATGATGATGATGATCATATTCGTATTGATGATTATGATGATGATGATCATCATATTCGTTTTGATGATGATGATGATGATCCTGTTCATATTGATAATGATGATGATCATTATATTGATGATGATCGTATTGATGATGATGATGATGATGATGATCATAGTGATGATGACGATGATGATGATTGTACTGATGATGATGATTCTGCTGTTTCAGAGGAGAAGAAGGGCTCCCTCCAGGACATGGCCAACCAGAGGGGCGTGGCTTGTCGAGCGCAAGGCTGGAAGATCCACCTGTGTGCCGCTCAGCTCAGACAGCTGGTGAGCTGTGGGGGAGGAGTCAGTGGGAAGGGGAGGAGTCAGTGGGAAGGGGAGGGGTCAGTGGGAAGGGGAGGGGTCAGTGGGAAGGGGAGGGGTCAGTGGGAAGGGGAGGGGCCAAGGGAGGAGTCAGAAGAGTGATGTTTCTCAGGTTAGAGTCAGGGGTATAGCCTCTGCCCCTGAGGATTGAAACACCATGAGGAATGTGCTGATGTTTGCTTAGACCTGTACCATCTTTAACCTGTGACCCCACCCCCTTGTGACCCCACCCTCTTGTGACCCCCCAGTCCAGTCTGGAGCATGATGTGTACACCAGACTGACCACTCTGCAAGAAGGCCTCATCCCAAAGAAGAGGGGTGGGGCGGATGATGACCTTCACCGCATCAACGAGCTCATACAGGTGACTACTTCCTGTTCCACAGAGCACTTTCTGGATCATTTCCTGCATTACTTTCAGGATTACTTGTCTCGTAATACTTCCTCTAAATGTGTGTGTCTGTGTCTCTGTGTGCGTCTGCGTGTGTGTCTGTGTGTGTGCGTGTGTACGTGTCTGTATGTGTGCATGTGTGTGTGTGTCGTGCAGGGTAACATGCAGCGCTGCAAGCTGGTAATGGACCAGGTGACTGAGGCCAGAGACACCATGATGAAGGTTCTGGACCACAAGGAAAAGGTTCTGAAACTCCTCGACAAGACGGCAGCTGTCAAGAAGTCCTCCAAGCTGAAACGCAAGGAGCGAGCCTAGACAGAGACGTCTAGACAGGGACGTCTAGACCAGGGACGTCTAGACGGGGATGTCTAGACGGGGGCGTCTGCGAGGCCCTTCTCACCCATCCCTCCCCCCCCACCCTCCACACACACCCCCACCCCACCTTGGGAGGAAGGAGAGAGAGAGCTGCTCTGAACTTGGTGCTAAGATTTGCTGCGTACAATCGCCGTCCGCATGTCCCTGGCTGGAGGCTGGGCTGGAGGCTGGGCTGGAGGCTGGGCTGGAGGCTGGGTGGAGGCTGGGTGGAGGCTGGGTGGAGGCTGAGGCCTCGCTGGTCAGCCTCTCCCCAGGAGAGGAGAGCCTGGTCAGGACACGGCGACCAGCAGGAGTGCACAGCCCCTCCGCCGAGACCGGACTGGCTGATTGGCTGATGAACCCTGGCAGTTTTGTTTCTTTTGTAGGGTTTTTTTTTGAGGGGGGAGGGGAAGGGGGGTGGGGAGGGTGGTATGTTCCATGAAGACACTTGTTTTGTAGTTTTGAAAAAATAAGTTTAAGGTTGCCTCTTTTTTTTCATGCGGAGGGAAGGGGGAGGGTTGGAGACAGTCGTCTGTGTCTGGTCAAGCTTCTGGGAGAGCTGTTTGTGTGACGGTGAGATGGATCTAGGCTTTGCTAGGGGTGTAAGACATCCCAGTTCAATACCACGGTAACCATAGCTACCATTCAACCCCCCCCTCCCCCCTTAGAGGTTTGTCTCCTCTGTGTCGAAACAACCTGACCGGCCTAGACACAAGCGCTGAGGTGAGGCAGACACACACACACGTGTCACACACACAACCTCTGCCTATTTACCTGGTATTTATGTCAAAACATGTTATTGTTTTTCAATCAACATGCCCATCTTAGACAAAATGATGCACAGGTAAGTAGCGGCCTGCCAAGTGTTGGCGTCAGTGAAGGCTGGGGTCAGGGAACACAGGCACAGCGTCGTGTCTGCAGGCACAGCCTCGTGTCTGTAGGCACAGCCTCGTGTTGTGTGGCACAGCGTCGTGTCTGCAGACACAGCGTCATGTGGCACAGCCTCGTATTGTGTGGCACAGCCTCGCGTCTTCAGGCACAGCGTCGTGTCTGCAGACACAGCCTCGTGTCTGCAAGCACAGCCTCGTGTCTGCAGGCACAGCCTCGTGTTGTGTGGCACAGCGTCGTGTCTGCAGACACAGCGTCATGTGGCACAGCCTCGTATTGCGTGGCACAGCCTCGCGTCTTCAGGCACAGCGTCGTGTCTGCAGACACAGCCTCGTGTCTGCAAGCACAGCGTCGTGTCTGCAGGCACAGCCTTGTGTTGTGTGGCTCAGCCTCGTGTCTGCAGGCACAGCGTCATGTGGCACAGCCTCGTGTTGTGTGGCACAGCGTCGCGTCTGCAGGCACAGCCTCGTGTCTGCAGGCACAGCCTCGCGTCTGCAGGCACAGCCTCGTGTTTGCAGGCACAGCATCGTGCCTGCAGGCACAGCCTCGTGTTTGCAGGCACAGCATCGTGCCTGCAGGCACAGCCTCGTGTCTGCAGGCACAGCATCGTGCCTGCAGGCACAGCCTCGCGTCTGCAGGCACAGCATCGTGCCTGCAGGCACAGCCTCATGTCTGCAGACACAGCGTTGTCTGGGCGTGTGCAGGATGGGGCGAGCGGGTCACTTTCAACACAATGAAACCCCTGAGGATCATGGAGCGATCGATCGCAAAACACGTTCGATTTGGTGTAACGAAGGCCGACAGTACGCCAGCGGGTGGAATGACGACGTAAGACTGTGTTTCAACGCTAAAGGATGTACATGTGCGTTTCTTATCGTTTTCGTTGTTGCCGTGGGCGACGGCGCAGGCCTTTTCAAGTTTGTGTTTTGTGTGTCAGTTCATCGCCAGGACTGTAAAGAGAAGTTACACAAGATGAATGTGCTGTGAGACCTGTAGCTGTTGTGCATTGTTTGTCTGTGTATATTCAATAAAGCCAATTCATGACTAAACCCCCTTCAGAACACCTTGCTGCCAATGCAGCACCTGAAACGATGCTCTCTTCCCTGCGAAAGGTAACAGGTAGATGGAGACGCTTCATCTCTGTGATAACTGGACCGACCATGTTTTAGCACACCTGTTCTGCTCTGGGAGACTTACTGTATCAGCAGGTGAGCCCAGGTGAGGGGTGGAGGCTGCTGTTACCAAGGAAACATGCTTGTAAACAAACCTGAGAAGGGCCACACCCTGAATGTCCCAGGACCCCCTGTGCTCCACCCCTCGGAGATCTTCTGTACTCTGTAGCTGGGTGGTGGCTGCTGGGTGGTGGCTGCTGTGTCAAAGGGGGTGTTTCTAGAAACATGTGCTTCGTCCAGTTAAACCATGGTCTCATTTCAACTGTTCTTATCCTCTTCAACACTCAAGTATTTACAACTTAACAGCCCTCACTGTCAGTGTGGGAGCTTTGGTTTACACCTCCCAGTGACGTCAGAGTCCAAAGATTAGGGCTGTTTATTAGAACAGGTCAGGTAACGTAAAAATATTTATAGTTGAGGGGGGGATCAGAAAAATTAGAAACTCGATTTTTTCTTTTCTATTTCTATGTTACGTTTTGTTCACCAGGTTGAACCTGCTGTCTCTGTCGGCTTAGTGCCTGTCCACCCCGACCTGTCTGTTAGCAGGAGGAAGTGGACCTCCCCCACCTCTCCCACCTCCCCCTCCTCCCCCTCCACCTGGGCATGACCCCTGACCCCTGAAGGAAAGGCCTGGGTGATTCTGCTGTGGGCTGAACAAGAGCAAAGTCAAACAGTCATAAACGTGTCTTGTGTTGGGCTGGTCTCCTGCTTCCTCCTTCAGAGCATATTTGGATTACCACCACATCACAGATTCTACGCAGCAGGAAACACCACACAGGTAAACTATACAGGTTAACACCACACAGGTAAACTATACAGGTAAACTATACAGGTAAACTATACAGGTAAACTATACAGGTTAACACCACACAGGTTAACTATACAGGTAAACACCACACAGGTAAACTATACAGGTAAACACCACACAGGTAAACTATACAGGTAAACACCACACAGGTAAACTATACAGGTAAACTATACAGGTAAACACCACAGGTAAACTATATAGGCAGGGTTCGAATTACAAAGTGGCTTTCGGGGAGCCCTATTTTCCGATCCTCCCTGACTAACGCTTTTGGTGCACGTTAGGGCATTTAAAACAATAGGTTTGCAGTAAACCTTGTTTACTTAGTAAACTGTTTACTTTAAAACGCAAGCGTCAGTCAATGTTGTCAGTGTACTAACTTTAATATCATTTATTTCAGGAACCTTAATGTACAGAAAATCTAAATCTACATGCGACACAAAAAATAGACAGTTTTAGAGCTCCCCCTAAATGTCTCAAAGTAGGCTTTCAGGGGAGTCCAGGTCCTGTTCAGGGGAGCCCAGGTCCTTTTCAGAGGAGCCCAGGTCCTTTTCAGAGGAGCCCAGGTCCTTTTCAGGGGAGCCCAGGTCCTTTTCAGAGGAGCCCAGGTCCTTTTCAGAGGAGCCCAGCTCCCCTTAGCTCCCCTGTAATTCGAACCCTGTATACAGGTAAACACCACAGGTAATCTATACAGGTAATCTATACAGGTAAACTCCATGGGTGTTATCTTCAAACTGTTATGAAACATTGTTAATTATTTGTTCTCCTTTTTTGTGAGGTAAGATGGAAGTTTTATTTCAATGTTTAAAGGTCTGTGTGTTTTTATTTTAGAACGATGCAAGTTTTCATCTCCAAGGAAATTCCTAAAGCAAACATGTTAAATGAGGTTAACGATTGGATTAATGATTTGAAGGAAACGATAATTATAACACCTGAATCATGCCATCTTATCCTGAGTGGTTATCATGTAGCTGGCTGGCAGCTGTCAGGTTTACTGTAGTAGGGAGTGGTAAGGAAGCTGTTTCTCTGTGAGTTGGCATGTAGCGCGAGACGGACTACACACACGCTGACAGTGCTTGTTCCTGACTCACAGGCTGGACACAAGAAGACCTCCATCATGGTTGTCTTGAGGAAGGTAAGAGCCATCGATGATCATGGTACTTTGGGAGTTTATATCCAAGGGTAACGTAGAGAAGAGAGACTGTAGTGAACTGTCCTGAGGCTCTGGTCCTCTCTCTCCAGGGGGACTTCGTGTGGGTGGACTCTGGAATAGGAGTGCCTATAGGAGCAGAGGTCCAGCTCACAGACAAGGGAAAGCTGCTACTGATCGATGATGAAGGAAAGGTACCATCTGAGAAGATTCCAGAATAGAACTCTTTTCAGAGCTGTGGAGTTCCGTAAAGAACCATGGCGACGTTCCGAAAGGGACCTCACAGAGCTGGAAAGAGTTCCGTAGGATTCAGACGCTCTAGTTCTACTTGTGAAACCCTTCCTGCGGTCCATGTGGGTTCTGTTCAAGATGGGAACCTGTACTCTAGTTCTGCTCTCAGGCAAGGGTCTCCTCTCTTTCTACAGGAGCACAAAATCAACAAGAAGAAGGAGGAGGAGAGTCTTCGTCTCATGCATCCCACATCTGTGAAGGGAGTGGATGACATGATCAGGCTAGGAGACCTCAACGAGGAGGGCCTGCTACGAAACCTACTCATCCGTCACAAGGATGGCATCATCTATGTAAGTGTTGAAGGGAGGAGATATGTAAGTGTTAAAGAGAGGAGAGTGTAGCCATCCACAGGTGAGGCTAATCTGAAATCACCTAGTCTGGAAAATGAACCATCAGTAGTTAAACACCACACGTGGGTGTAACAGCTAAAGGTTTTGACTTCCCAGTGTGGGCTCTAAACCTATGCTCTTCGATTCAGTGAACAACTTTGCTGTCAGACTTTGCTCTGGTTTTATGGCTGTGTGGTTTGTCTCCATGGAGACAAATGAGCCACTGTTTGCAAAGAACATCCCACTTTTTCCATGCAAAGATTCTAGAACACAAACCTACTCTAGACTCTAGAACGTAATGAATGTGTCATACAGTAACACCACTGCCATGCTCTAGGTTATTGTAATGAAGTTAGATAAGAGATCAGAAAGTGAGATGCAGAAGTGTTTCCAGAGAGTGTAGGGTCACAGTGTTGCTGCTCTGCTGAATAACATGATCTCTAGATCCAACTCTCTCTCACACACACACACACACACTCTCTGTCTTTCTCTCATTCACACACATGCACACATTCACATCCCCACACCATCACCCCCACATCATCACCCCCACATCACCACATCACCACATCACCACCACCTGCCCACACACACCCATCACCCACACACCTCCTCCACACACCCACTTTCTAACACACACACTCAAAACCATCATCCTTCACTCACAGCCGTTTCATTCACACCAACTCCCCCCAACACACATCCCAATAAGACACTCATTGACACACACACACACACACACTCCAACACCTACACACACTTCTCATACGAACTCACCTCCCTTTCAAACTTACACATCCGTCACACACACACACTCAACCCGTCAACTTACACTGGACTCCTCACTCACACCTCTCTCACCCCACCACACACACACACCCACTATCACACTCCCTCTCCTCACCTTCTGGTTGCGTGGTTTCGACTTCACAAGGCTCATGCCTAGTGAGTGACCCGTACCAGGTGCTCCCCATCTACACCACGGAGCAGGTGCACATGTACACAGACCGTCGCCTAGGAGAGCTGCCTCCACACGTGTTTGCCATCGCAGACAGCTGCTTCTTCAACATGCGACGCAACCGCAAGGACCAGTGCTGCGTTATCAGGTCAGAAATACAGTAGATACGCACGCAAAGACAATCTTCATAATGAACACACACACACGCGCACACACACACACATACGTACACGCATGCACTGTTCCTGATGCCCTGTCTGGCAGCAAAAAGCTCTACTGTATGTGTGTTAGGGTTGAGATGTGCTAGAGGAGGGGAGGTGGAGGTGGTTCTGTGATGGAGGTGGTTTTGTGACGGAGGTGGAGGTGGTTCTGTGATGGAGGTGGTTCTGTGATGGAGGTGGTTTTGTGATGGAGGTGGTTTTGTGATGGAGGTGGAGGTGGTTTTGTGATGGAGGTGGAGGTGGTTCTGTGATGGAGGTGGAGGTGGTTCTGTGATGGAGGTGGTTCTGTGATGGAGGTGGTTTTGTGATGGAGGTGGTTTTGTGATGGAGGTGGTTTTGTGATGGAGGTGGAGGTGGTTCTGTGATGGAGGTGGAGGTGGTTCTAAGCAGGTGTGTCCTGTCCCTCAGCGGTGAGTCCGGGGCTGGGAAGACAGAGAGCACCAAGCTGATGCTGCAGTTCCTGGCTGCTGTGAGCGGCCAACACTCCTGGATAGAGCAGCAGATCCTGGAGGCCAACCCCATCCTGGAGGGTAAGCAGCACACTGTTACACACACGCTGCCCTGTGTCTGTTACACACAAGCTGCCCTGCGTCTGTTACACACAAGCTGCCCCGCGTCTGTTACATACACGCTGCCCCGCGTCTGTTACATACACGCTGCCCCGCGTCTGTTACATACACGCTGCCCCGCGTCTGTTACATACACGCTGCCCTGTGTCTGTTACACACAAGCTGCCCCGCGTCTGTTACACACACGCTGCCCTGTGTCTGTTACACACAAGCTGCCCCGCGTCTGTTACACACACGCTGCCCTGTGTCTGTTACACACAAGCTGCCCCGCGTCTGTTACACACACGCTGCCCTGTGTCTGTTACACACAAGCTGCCCCGCGTCTGTTACACACACGCTGCCCTGTGTCTGTTACACACAAGCTGCCCCGCGTCTGTTACACACACGCTGCCCTGTGTCTGTTACACACAAGCTGCCCTGCGTCTGTTACATACACGCTGCCCCGCGTCTGTTACATACACGCTGCCCCGCGTCTGTTACATACACGCTGCCTCGCGTCAGTTGCATGCTCTGTCTGGCTTGCATCAGTTGCATGCTCTGTCTGGCTTGCATCAGTTGCATGCTCTGTCTGGCTTGCAGTACAATCTCACTCCCTTTTGGCTAAACTGGGTTTTTAATCCAACAGCGTTTGGTAACGCCAAGACCATCCGCAACGACAACTCCAGCCGCTTCGGCAAGTACATCGACATCAGCTTCACCAAATCAGGCGCCATCGAGGGTGCACGCTTCGAACAGTACCTGCTGGAGAAGTCTCGCGTCTGTCGGCAGGTGAGCGGGAACGCTTTCAGGTTCTGGGGAACACCTGTAACTTCCTGTCGCGTAGAGGCAGGAGGTGAACAGCAGGAGGTGAACAGCAGGAGGTGAACAGCAGGAGGTGACAGCAGGAGGTGACAGCATGAGCGTTCTGTGTGTTGATGTGAAGGCTGTTACAGTGAGAACGTCCCAACTATCACAACATCTATCGAAGGGAGGAGTTTAGGACTAGCTTAGTGGAAAAGTAACTCACCAGATACTGGTCCCAGGTTCAAATCCCCCCCCCTGCATGTTACAATGGACTGAATCATCTGTGAAAAGAGCATGTGAATGTGTGTGACTGTACTGGATACAGACGGTGTGGAGGACTGTTCTCTTGTGTGTCTGAACAGGCTGCAGAGGAGAGGAACTATCACATCTTCTACTACATGCTGATGGGGATGACAGCAGAGCAGAAGAAGATCCTGTCGCTAGGAAACCCTTCGCAGTATCACTACCTCACCATGGTAACATCTCAACACACCTGTTGTCATTACCTGAAGATGGTAACATCTCAACACACCTGTTGTCATTACCTGAACATGGTAACATCTCAACACACCTGTTCTGTCATTAC
Organism: Plecoglossus altivelis; assembly: GCA_036571765.1. Taxonomy (NCBI): domain Eukaryota; kingdom Metazoa; phylum Chordata; class Actinopteri; order Osmeriformes; family Plecoglossidae; genus Plecoglossus; species Plecoglossus altivelis. Next base: position 678,527 of record BROE01000028.1, read on the forward strand.
CTGACCATGGTAACATCTCAACACACCTGTTCTGTCATTACCTGACCATGGTAACATCTCAACACACCTGTTCTGTCATTATCTGACCTTGGTAACATCTCAATACACCTGTTCTGTCATTACCTGAACATGGTAACATCTCAACACACCTGTTCTGTCATTACCTGAACATGGTAACATCTCAACACACCTGTTCTGTCATTACCTGAACATGGTAACATCTCAATACCGATTAGAAGTATTTGACTGAATGACAAAATGCATCAGTCCAAAAACCTCAAACTGTGAGACAAATCAAACAGCCCTCAAACAAATACTCAATCAAAGAAAACTATCAAATCAAAAATATCAATCAATGTGATTCTGCATCAGCTTCGTGAACACTTGTGTTAACCAGCTGTGTATGCGTTGCCAGGGTAACTGCACCAGCTGCGAGGGGCGGGACGACGTAAAGGAGTACGCCCACTTCCGCTCCGCCATGAAGATCCTCATGTTCTCTGAGAATGACTTGTGGGAAGTCACCAAGCTGCTAGCTGCCATCCTGCACCTAGGAAACGTGGCCTTTGAAGGTCTGGACCGCGCGCTCCTGTGGGGAAACAGTAGCTTGTCTCTACTGTACTCTACTGTACTCTACTGTACTCTACTGTACTCTACTGCTGTACACTCCCCACTCTATTGCACTTATCTGTTCTCTATTGTACTCTACTGTGCTCTACTGTACTCTACTGTGCTCTATTGTACTCTACTGTACTCTACTGTGCTCTATTGTACTCTACTCTATTCTATTGCACCTATCCATTCTCTATTGTACTCTACTGTGTTCTATTGTACTCAACTGTGCTCTATTGTACTCAACTTCAGTGCACTCCACTCTACTGCACTACATTAGACTCTACTGTATTCTACTCAACTAAACCTCCATTTTCTTTCATCCTTCCAGCCACCATCTTGAATAATATGGAAAGCTGTGAAATCCAATCATCTTCACATTTCAATGTGGCCAGCAGTCTACTGGAGGTAAAACAATGTCTGGGTCCTGGCAGAGCAGTTTGACCTCCCTCAGACTCATGCAGACAGTGAGGTGTTCCAGAGCAGGTGCAGACAGTGGGGGTGTTCTAGAACAGGTGCAGACAGTGGGAGTGTTCTAGAGCAGGTGCAGACAGTGGGAGTGTTCTAGAGCAGGTGCAGACAGTGGGAGTGTTCCAGAGCAGGTGCAGACAGTGGGAGTGTTCTAGAGCAGGTGCAGACAGTGGGAGTGTTCCAGAGCAGGTGCAGACAGTGGGGGTGTTCTAGAACAGGTGCAGACAGTGGGAGTGTTCCAGAGCAGGTGCAGACAGTGGGAGTGTTCTAGAACAGGTGCAGACAGTGGGAGTGTTCTAGAACAGGTGCAGACAGTGGGAGTGTTCCAGAGCAGGTGCAGATAGTGGGAGTGTTCCAGAGCAGGTGCAGATAGTGGGAGTGTTCCAGAGCAGGTGTTCGGGCGTTCCAGAGCAGGTGTTCATATAAACAGCCACTAGCCTGACAGGTGGTTGTGTGTGCAGGTGGACCCCAAGGCCCTGGAGTTGAGGCTAACCCAACACTCCTTCATGACCACCAGAGAGAGCGTCACTAAGCCTCTCACCTCCGCCCAGGCTCTGGACGGACGGGACGCCTTTGTCAAGGTAACACGTGGCAGGAGCAGAGCAGAGGGACACACTGGAAGGACTAATGTTGAAATCAAGAATCAAGATTCTGTCTGGAGTTTATTCTTGTCCATGTTTCTCCCTCTGTCCAGGCCATTTATGGAAGACTGTTCATCTGGGTGGTGGACAAGATTAACAGCGCCATTTACAAGCCCCCACCTGACGATGACAGCTACACGCGTCAGTCGATCGGTCTCCTGGACATCTTCGGCTTTGAGAATTTCAAACTTAACAGGTCGGCCTTGCTGGCAGGGGAATAGATGTCAGGGTCATACATGTCATTATATCAACTTTTTCTAAATTGCAAATCTGTTCCTCTTGCTTTTTGTTAGCTTAATAATATGTTCTGTCTCGCTTCTCTCTCTCTCTCTCTCTCTCTCTCTCTCTCTCTCTCTCTGGTGTGCTGCAGCTTTGAGCAGCTATGCATCAACTTTGCTAACGAGCAGCTGCAGCAGTTCTTCGTGAAGCACGTTTTCAAGCTGGAGCAGGAGGAGTATGCTCGAGAAAACATCGTCTGGGACCTCATCCACTTCAACGACAACCAGCGCACTCTGGACGTGCTGGCCAACAAGCCCCTCAACATCCTGTCTCTTATCGATGAAGAGAGCCATTTCCCCCAGGTCACCAGGCAACCTCTGTACTGTACCGTCTGATGTGTCCATCTGACTGAGAGGGAAGTTGTGTGTTTTAACCTTCTTCTTCTTTGGTTCTTTAGGGTACTGACACCACCATGTTGGCTAAGATCGGATCCAATCACACTAAGGGAGATGTGTACTTGCCTCCGAAGAACAACCACGATACTAAGTTTGGGATTCAGCATTTTGCAGGAGTGGTGCATTACGACTCCAAAGGTTCGTTACGAAGATGACTTGCATTATCTGATGTTTTTTTTAACCTTCTTTCTTTAATGTATCTGATGTTTTGTGCGTTTCATAACATCAATCAGCTGGAATCATGTATAGATTTTTAATTAAAATGGTGTTTACATTTGTTTTTACATAATTCCAACACTGTTACAAGTCTTTTACCTGCTACCAACATTTTGTCTCCTCACCTCCCTGTCTGTGGACGTGTCTTCCTGCTTCCTGTTCCTGCCTTCTGCTTCCTGTTCCTGCTTCCTGTCTCCAGGGTTCCTGGAGAAGAACAGGGATGCCCTCAGCTCCGACCTGGTCCAGCTGGTGGAGACGTCCTCCAACAAGATCCTTAAACAAGCCTTCAAGAACGAGTTGACCTCCACTTCCATCATCAACACCACCAACCCGAAGTTGATGATCACCCCTAAGAACTCTCTCAGGGTCAGCCAGAACATAAACAACACCTTTGACCTCCAGCCTGTCTGATGGTGGTCGGGGGAATCAGTCACAAGAATATTGCCAAGAATATTCACCGCACTTCCCTCATTGCTTTGTCTCATTGCAAACTCCCTCCCTCTACTCTCTATCCATCTCTCTCCCTCTCTCTCTATCCATCTCTTTTTCTCTCCATCTCTCCCTCTTCTCTATCCATCTCTCTCCCTTTTCACTCTCCATCTCTCTTTCTCTCCCTCGTTGCTCTCTCATCTCTCCCTCCACTATATCCATCTCTCTCTCTCTCCATCTCTCCCTCTACTCTATCCATCTCTCTCCCTCTGTCTCCCTCTTCTCTCTCCATCTCTCTTTCTCTCCCTCGTTGCTCTCTTCTTCTCTCCCTCCAGCAAGCAGCAGATAAGAAGCGTGTTCCGACGTTGAGTGGTCAGTTCCGTCAGTCTCTGGATGCTCTGATGAAGACCCTGACAGCATGCCAGCCCTACTTTGTACGCTGCATCAAACCCAACGACTTCAAGAAACCCATGGTTAGTCTACACATGCTGACACGTCTGTGTAGACTGACTGCAAATATATGAGAACGTCTTTACTTTATAGTTAGTCTTTGGGTCCACACATTTAGTCAAACAGCGCGTGTGTCTGTGTGTGTGTGTCTCTGTGTGTGTGTGTGTCTGTGTGTGTGTCTGTGTGTCTGTGTGTCTGTGCATTTGGTGCGTGTGGGTGTGCATGGGTGCGTATCTGTGCATACGTGCGTGCGTGTGTGTGTGTGTACGTGCGTGCGTGTGTGTCAGCTCTTCGATCGGGAGCTGTGTATCCGTCAGCTCCGCTACTCTGGGATGATGGAGACCATCCGGATCAGGAAGGCTGGTTACCCCATCCGCTACACCTTCGATGAGTTCATGGATCGCTACCGGGTCCTGCTCCGAACCTCCATCTGCGACCCTGCAACGGTGAGCAGGATCTGAGCCTCCCGTCTTCCTGGAGAGCTTACACACCTCACACGTCTGACTGAACACATCTGTGTCTGAACACGTCTGACTGAACACATCTGTGTATGAACACGTCTGACTGAACACATCTGTGTCTGAACACGTCTGACTGAACACATCTGTGTCTGAACATATCTGACTGAACACATCTGTGTCTGAACATATCTGACTGAACACATCTGTGTCTGAACACTTCTGACTGAACAAACATGCATTGTGTGTTCCCCTGTTAAAAGTTGTTTTTGACCTGCAGGAAACCACACAGAGATGCTGTGAGAGTATCTGTGACAACATCCTGATGGAGGGAGACTGGAAGACTGGCAAGACTAAGATCTTCCTTAAGGTGCTGTTCTCTGTTCATACCCCTAAACACACATCCCTAAACACACACCACTGAACACACACCACTGAACACACACCACTGAACACACACCCCTGAACACACACACACACCCCTGAACACACACACACACACCCCTGAACACACACACACACCCCTGAACACACACACACACACACACCTGAACACACACACACACTCCTGACAACACACACACACACCCCTGAACACACACACACACTCCTGACCACACACAATTGAACACACACACACACACACCCCTGAACACACACACACCCCTACACACACACACACTCCTGACCACACACACACACCCCTGACCACACCCCCTCTCATGTCTCCCCCTTGTGTCTCCAGGACTTCCATGATACCATGCTTGAGCTGGAGAGAATGAAGGAGCTTAACAAGAAAGCCCTCCTGATCCAGAGGATTCTACGAGGATACAAGTTCAGGTCAGTGTTGGGCTGCAGTGCTGCTCAGGATGAATCAGGATGATTCATGTCGGCTGTTCTGGGATCTGCTGTTATCCTGTATGGTTTGTTTCTCACCGGATTGTTTATTTGTTGCTTCTGACAGGAGGAACTTTCTGAGGAAGAAGGCGTCTGCTCTGGTTATTCAGAAATACTGGAGAGGACACAAGGGCAGGAAGCTGTACAGAGTGGTGCGTCCTGAACCCCCTCATACAGTACACCTGCCCTGATACACCTGCCCTCGTACACCTGCCAGCCCTTATACACCTGCCATCATACACCTGCCCTCACACACCTGCCAGCCTTCATACACCTGCCCCTGTACACCTGCCCCTGTACACCTGCCCTCGTACACCTGCCTTCATACACCTGCCAGCCCTTATACACCGTCCCTGATACACCTGCCCTTGTACACCTGCCAGCCCTTAAATACCGTCCCTGATCCACCTGCCCTCGTACACCTGTCCACTGTGCCCATGTATGATGCCTGTGCTGTGTGTGCCGTGCAGGTCCAGCTGGGCTTCTCCCGCCTGCAGGCCCGTGTGCGATCCAGACAGCTGCGACACAGCTACGAGCAGCAGAGGAGGGCGGTGGTGGTGCTGCAGGCTGGAGCTCGAGGCTACCTGGCCAGGAAGACCTGGACACGGCAGAAACAGGCGGTGGTTCTGCTGCAGGCCCACACCAGAGGCATGCTGGCCCGCAAGGCCGCACAGAGGATAAAGAGAGACGTAAGGAGTGTGTGTGTGTGTGTGTGTGTGTGTTTGTGTGTGTCTGTGTGTGTCTGTGTGTGTCTGTGTGTGAGAGAGAGAGGCCGTGTGTGTGGCTGTGTGTGTGTGCGTGTGTGTGTGTGATATCCTGATATCCTGCTGTGTAACTCTCCCTTAACCCTGCCCCCTTAACCCCGCCCTTAACCCCGCCCCTTAACTCCGCCCTCTACTCCTTCCAGGCCTTCCTGTCTGCCAAAGAGCGGCGAGATGAGGAGCTGGCCAAGATAGAGCGACAGAGACGCCTGGAGGAAGTACTGAAGCAGAAGAGAGAGGCCTCCAGCCATTCAGAATCGGTTACGGACCAGGAAATGGTGGACACCATCTTTGGCTTCCTGCCCAGCATGGTCGGAGGGCAGGAAGGCCAGGCGCCCCTGGGCTTTGAGGTGAGGGAGGGAGAGAAGGGAGGGAAGGAGCGAGGGAGAGAGAGAGATGGTAGGGAGGCAGGGACAGAGAGAGATGGGAGGGAGGGAGGGAGCATGCTGTTCCAACACTGTAGCTGTGTTGCCTGCTGTGTCAGACAGCATGCATCCAAAACCTTAACTTCCTCCTATTTGAGGCATTTCACAAACCACCACATTAACCAGGCTATGCAGCATGGCTAACAGAGCATGCTTACCCCCTCAGGACCTGGAGAGTCAGAAGAAGAAGGTGGTGGAGGAGGTGGATCTGGACGACCTGCCGCTGGTGGACTTTCCAGAGGAGGACTATGATGACCTGGATGAATACTCCTTCTCCAAGTTCGCCTCCATGTACTTCCAGGGCGCGGCCACGCCCACACACATTCACCAGAGACTCCGACAGCCCCTCCTGTATCACGAGGACGAGGGAGACGTGCTGGTAGTGACACTCTCTCTGTCTCTCGCTGTGTCTCTGTTTCTTTCTGTTTGTTTCTCTTTCTCTCTGTGTGTCTCTCTCTCTCTGTGTCTCTCTCTCTCTGTCTCTCTCTCTCTGTCTCTCTCTCTGTGTCTCTCTCTGTGTCTCTCTCTCTGTGTGTCTCTCTTTCTGTGTCTCTCTCTCTGTGTCTCTCTCTGTGTCTCTCTCTCTGTGTCTCTCTCTCTGTGTCTCTCTCTGTGTCTCTTTCTGTGTCTCTCTATCTGTGTCTCTCTCTCTGTTTGTCTCTCTCTGTCTCTCTCTCTTTGTTTCTCTTTATCCCTGTCTCTCTCTCTGTCTCTCTCTCTGTGTCTCTCTCCGTGTCTCCGTGTCTCTCAGTGTGATGTCTCCCTCTCTCCAGGCCTCTCTGACGGTGTGGTGGATCATCCTGCGCTTCATGGGTGATCTCCCAGAGCCCAAACATCAGGGCCGGTCCAGGGGCCCGGGGTCCAGGGGCCCGGGGCCCCTCCTCACCGATCGCTCCCTGCCGCAGGACCTGGTCACCAGACAGGACCGCAGGCTCAGTCACATGGTGGGCCTCGATCAGGTGGGTCGCACTGCATGCTGGGATACCTGTGGAAAGTTCTGGAATCTACCCTGTGTTGAATGTCCACATAATGTTGTCAGACATCAGGGATGTTTGAGTTGTAGTTTCCATTTGAATAAACACTGATCAAAGAGTAAATCCAGACTGTGTTTTCTGTAGAGAGTTCTGAGGCAACAGAAAAACAGAAAAGTTTCCACCCTCCCAGAAGAGACGACACCTCAAACCAGGAAGTCCTCCACCTTCACAGACCTCTTGACCCGGAACAGGAAGGCCTCTGCCATGCCTAACGAGGTCATCCTCAACAGGAAGTCTTCCTCAGCGCCAGAGCCCATCAAAAACAGGAAGTCCTCCACCTTCACAGACCTTCTGACTCGGAATAAAAAGACCTCCACCATCCCAGAAGCCCCTTCTGGAAAGAGGAAGCCCTCTGTGATACAGGAAGAGGTGAGACCAACAGCAGACTGCATCTCCTCATGTCTGATTTGAGGACATTGAGGTTTCTCACTCTGCAAACTTTAGCGATTCCACCTCGTTGATCCGAACCATCATTCTCTTCCCCACGAAGCAGAATGTCCCTGTAAACACACATCATTCCCTAGTTTCATGTCTCCCTCTCTCCCTTTCCCTCTCTCTCACCCTCTCTCCCTCTCCCTCTCTCCCTCCCTCTCTCTCCCTCTCTCTCCCTCTCTCTCTCTCTCTCTCTCTCTCTCTCTCTCTCTCCTTCTCAGATGGACAGTCTAGCTGACTCTACCAAGCCGCCCACCATTCAGACTGTAAGTGAGGAAGATGAGATCCTGATCGGCGAGGGACCCACCCTGGATCGTCCAATGACGTCTCTGGAAAAACTTCACATCATTGTGGGCTACGCCATCGTGAGGCGTGATCTCAGGTGACCGTTTTTCACCCAGACAACGGCACTCGATCCTACGTCTGACTTAAGAGATTTTCTCCGTTACCTCGTAGTGAGAGCATGTCCTTGTGTTGCAGAGATGAGATCTACTGCCAAATCTGTAAACAGCTGCAGGAGAATTCAAACCGGAACAGCTTCTTCAGAGGCTGGGTCCTGCTGTCTCTATGTCTGGGAATCTTCCCTCCCACAGAAAGATTCATCAAGGTGGGTCCCTTTCTAAACGTTCAAAATTACAAATTTTTTTTATGAAAAAAAAAAGTTTTGAAAAGGTTTTTTTGGGTAGGGAATAAAGTTTTGGGGGAAAACCTTTTTAAAAAAATTTTTTTTAATAAAAAAAAAAAAAAAATGATGTAGCCTAATAATCTTTGAAATGTTTAACTGAAATGTTTCCTCAGTTCCTCCAGAGCTTCATCCGTTTCGCGCCACAGGGCTATGCCCCCTACTGTGCTGAGAGACTGAAGCGCACCGTGCAGAATGGAGTCAGAGCAGAACCTCCCAGCTGGCTGGAACTGCAGGTACTGCCCTCCACACCCAGTAGAACCTTCTAGCAGAACCTTCTAGTAGAACCTGCTAGCAGAACTTTCTAGCAGAACCTCCCAGCTGGCTGGAACTGCAGGTACTGCCCTCCACACCCTGTAGAACCTTCTAGCAGAACCTTCCAGCAGAACATTCTAGTAGAACCTTCTAGCAGAACATTCTAGTAGAACCATCTGGTAGAACCTTCTAGTAGAACCTTCTGGTAGAACCACCCAACGAATAAGGTGCGCAGTTTCTCCATCCACAGAACTGGACTTCATAAACACTGATATGATCTTATCGAATCCCCGATGCCTTATCTTTGTCTTGCCGTGTGACTCCAGGCAATCAAGGCTAAGAAGCCCATGGTGGTATCAGTGACCCTGATGGACGGGCGGACCCTCAGTCTCCCTGTAGACTCCGCCTCCACCTCTCAGGAAGTGTGTCACATCCTGTCCCAGAAAATCAAGATTAAGGACAGCTTCGGTTTCTCTCTCTATGTGGCTATTTACGAGAAGGTACGTTACTCTGTCGTGTTTGGTCAGATTACGTGTTTGCCGGTAAACTTTTGATTTTCAGACTTGTGTATATCTGTCTGTGATATCTGTATTGTTCTATGTCTGGTGACTAAATAAGGTAATCGTGTGTGTGTGTGTGCGTGTGCGTGCGCGCGTGCGCGCGTGCGAGCGTGCGTGCGTGCGTGCGTGCGTGTGTGTGCGTGCGTGCGTGTGTGTGCGTGCGTGCGTGCGTGTGTGTGTGTGCGTGTGTCCTGTCCTCAGGTGTGGTCGCTGGGCAGTGGGCGTGAGCATGTGATGGACGCCATCTCTCAGTGTGAGCAGGAAGTGAAACGTAAGGGAGGGCAGGAACAGCACGCTCCCTGGAGACTCTACTACAGGAAGGAGATCTTCACTCCGTGGCACGACTGCAAGAAGGACACCGTGAGCGGTGATCTGGTTTACCGGCAGGTCATCAGAGGCTTGCGTTACGGCGAGTACCGCTGTGACAAGGTAACTACTGGCTCTGGATTCTAGAAAGGATGTTGACCATTCATGTTTTGTTGGGATTGTAATGCATGTTTAGTCCTGTAATAATTGAACTAGAATCATTTTATATGATCATTATACATTTTTCTAATCTCTACATGAATTAGTCGAATGACTTGTCATTACACAACACGGTGGCTTAATGATAGCTTTCCGTCTGACTGTCTCTCTCTCTTCACATCTCTCTTCATCTCTCTTTTCTTATCTCTCTCTTTGTATCTCTCTCTTCTTATCTCTCTCCATATCTCTCTTATCTCTCCCTGCTTATCTCTCTTTATATCTCTCTTCTTACCTCTCTTATCTCTCTCTCTCTTATCTCTCCCTGCTTTTCTCTCTCATCTTATCTCTCCTCTGTCCGCCTCAGGAGGATGACTTCATCCAGTTGGCAGCACAGCACTTCTATGTTCTGCATGGCTCTGACAGCAGCCCAGAGAAGGCCCAGGCCGTGGTCCAGGACTGTGTCAACAGCACCGTGTTGGAGGCCAAATCTGAGGCCAAGTGGATTCAGATGGTCACCAACGCCCATGTCCAGGTCAGTCGCCATGGCCACGCCCAGATCAGTCACAGTCGTGGTTAATGACTGTGTGTGGAGAGGAGTGCTGTCATCTGTCATTGGTGACAGGGTTGCCACCTGGCAGGGGATTGGCTACAGGGTTGCCACCTGTCAGGGGATTGGCTACAGGGTTGTCATCTGGCAGGGGATTGGCTACAGGGTTGTCATCTGGCAGGGGATTGGCTACAGGGTTGTCATCTGGCAGGGGATTGGCTACAGGGTTGCTATCTGGCAGGGGATTGGCTACAGGACTGTCAAGTTTATTTATAGCATGTAAACAATGCACAGTGTTTATCGAGTACAAAGCAGACTAATATAAAATTAAGTATCCACATCAAAGTGGTGAGGTCTACCCTAGTGAGGTCTACTCTAGTGAGGTCTACTCTCTTGTATCTCCAGGGTCCTTACATCAACTCCAAAAAGACCGCAGCCAGCGTGAAGGCCGAGGTGGTGGAATACGCTCGCATGAAATGGCCCATGTTCTTCTCTCGCTTCTTCGAGGTTGCCAAGACCTCAGGTAACCCTCTTTTTCTGCTCCATGTTGCGGCAGTAACTGGTCTTGCCCTGCAGGGGGCACACCATCTTCTCCATTACAGGAAGTTCATTTGGGTCAGACCTGGACTGTGGTTGTGTGACCTACATCCCTCCCCCTCCCTCACCTCACACACACAACTCATAAATAAACTCATGAACGTATAAATACAAATGTGAGTCGTATTAGGCAGCAGTATCATTTGATACAGAATAAAAATGAGCAGTTTCCTGTTTGAGGTGCTGTTGAGTTCTCCTCGGTGGTGTGTCATTAGAGAATAGTCTTGTTGGCAGCCCTGACAAGACTCACACAGGAAGTGCGAATGGTGCTTATGTCTTTAATCAGCATGTTGTCACACCCACCACTATGACTCTCTCCCTTGGAAACACACACAGGTCCTCCTCTACCTAAAAACAACTTCATCGTGGCCATTAACTGGACCGGAATCACCTTCCTGGACGACAAGGAGAGGAGACTGCTGCAGTTTTCCTATCCGGAGGTCACTGGGGTGATCACCGTGAGGTACTGCCCCTATGCCTGATGGATGTCAGTTAGCATTTAGCATTATGAAAGGGACCCAGCAGTAAAATAAATGTGCTTTGGAGTTAGCTTCCATGCTAGCTGCTGTGTTTGTGATGGCGTGGCTGTCCTGTTGACTTGGTCCTCAGGGAAACAAAGGGTTTGGGTCAATCCGTAACCCTACTGACTCTAAAGGGAGACTTCACCCTAAGTGGGCCGCTGGCAGGGGGCATCGCTGAGCTGGTGCAGATGTTCCTGGAGGGGCTGAGAGATCGCTCCTGCTATGCTGTCGCTCTGCAGGACGCCAGCAGCCAAGGTCAGATGTGCACCTAACGCTCATCTCAGGACTGAACCAGAGGACGGGAACCTGGGATTAGAAGGACTGAACCAGATGATAGGAACCTGGGATTAGAGGGTGTTGTAGGCATTTATCTATAAAACATTTTTTTTGTAAATTTGTTTTCTATGATGGTTTGTCTTGTGCAGATGACCCGATGTTCCTGAACTTCAAGAAGGGAGAGCTGATTGTCATCATCCATGACGAGGAGTACCCTCCCGCACGGGGCTGGTTGAAGGGTCAAAACGACAACGGCACCTCCCAGTCAGGTGCCGTTCCTGCAGACGCTGTCCTGATCCTACCCACCCTCACCAAACCCTCCAGTGAAGTCATGGTACAGCAACACACTCACAAACATTCAGATTAGTCATTTTCACTCATTCAGCATGCGTTTATATAAGCGTGTGTGTCTGTGTCTGTGTCTGTGTCTGTGTCTGTGTCTGTGTGTGCGTGTGCGTGTGTGCGTGCGTGTCTGTGTGTGTGTGTGTGTGTTTCTGTGTGTGTGTGTGTTTCTGTGTGTGTGTGTGTGTGTGTGTGTGTGTGTGTGTCCAGAACCTGTTCAGCCTGTCACCTGACCAGCGACGCAGCGCCATGCAGGCCACGCTGAGAGAGACCGGCACCGTGGAGAGACTGGCCCCTGCCACCCTTAAAGACTTCTCTCTCCAGAACTTCAGGTACGTCTGGTCACCAGGAGAGCGTCTCACCCAGAGAGACATGGGGGGGAGGGGGGCAGATTTCTAGACAATCAAGAGAGGGAAGCTGTGCTGACACTTGACATATTGTACTGTGTGTGTGCGTGTGTGTGTGCGTGCACCATGTGTGTGTGTGTGTGTGTGTGTGTGTGTGCGTGCGTGCGTGCGTGCGTGCGTGTGCGTGTGCGCGCGCGCGTGTGTGTGTGTGCGCGTGCACCGTATGTATGTATGTGTATGTGTATGTGTGTGTGTGTGTGTGTGTGTGTGTGTGTGTGTGTGCGCGTGTGTGTGCGTGTGTGCGTGCGTGTGTGTGTGCGCGTGCACCGTGTGTGTGTGTGTGTGTGTGTGTGTGTGTGTGTGTGTGTGTGCGTGCACCGTGTCCAGGCAGCCCACCAGGGATGTGAACCGTCAGGTGATGTCTAAGGGCCAGGCTCCTGAGAGACTGTGGGCCTCCTGCAGAGAGCCACTCCGTCAGCCACTCCTCAAGAAGCTGCAGGGAAACGCAGAGCTCTGCCACCAAGCATGCCTGGCCTTCACTGATATCCTGCACACACACACACACACACACTCGTATGCACACACACACACACACACGCACTCGTATGCACACACACACACACACTTCTATACACGCACACACACACTCACATGCACACACACACACATACTTATACACGCACACACACACTCGCACACTCGTATACACACACACACACTTATATACACACACATACACACACACACACACTTATATACACACGCACACACACTCGTATAAACACACACACACACACACACACTTGTATCCACACACTCGTATACTCACACACTCTTATATACACACACTCATACTCACACACACACACACTCGTATACACACACACTTGTATACACAAACACACACACTCGTACACACACACTCATACACACACACACTCAGGCCTTAGCCAGTATTTTTCATGATGTCTGAAAGCAGTTTGTCTGCTAGACCTGTTGTAGTCGTTCTTCTGGTGTATCTTGACTGTTTCCAGTCGTTTCCTTTGACCTTTTGATCCCACCTATCCTGAAGTACATGGGGGATTACCCTACCAAGCAGATGCAGAGTCGTCTGGACCTGACCGACCAGATCTTTGGTCCTGCTACCCAGAACGAGGCGCTGAGAGATGAGATCTACTGTCAGATCATGAAGCAGATGACCAGCAACAACAACAGGTGTCGTCAACAAAGCACACTGACCAATAGGATCAGAGGAGAAACCAAAACAATGCCTTTCTCTCTGCTGTCTAAATCCTGTCTCACTGCCATCTAAACCCTGTCTCTCTGCGGTGTAAATCCTGTCTCACTGCCATCTAAACCCTGTCTCTCTGCTGTCTAAATCCTGTCTCACTGCCATCTAAACCCTGTCTCTCTGCTGTGTAAATCCTGTCTCACTGCCATCTAAACCCTGTCTCTCTGCTGTGTAAATCATGTCTCTCTGCCATCTAAACCCTGTCTCTCTGCTGTGTAAATCCTGTCTCACTGTGGTCTAAACCCTGTCTCTCTGCTGTCTAAATCCTGTCTCACTGCCATCTAAACCCTGTCTGTCTGCTGTGTAAATCCTGTCTCACTGCCGTCTAAACCCTGTCTCTCTGTTGTGTAAATCCTGTCTCACTGCCGTCTAAATCCTGTCTCTCTGCTGTGTAAATCCTGTCTCAATGCGGTCTAAACCCTGTCTGTCTGCTGTCTAAATCCTGTCTCACTGCCGTCTAAACCCTGTCTCTCTGCTGTGTAAATCCTGTCTCACTGCCGTCTAAACCCTGTCTCTCTGCTGTCTAAATCCTGTCTCACTGCCGTCTAAACCCTGTCTGTCTGCTGTCTAAATCCTGTCTCACTGCTGTCTAAACCCTGTCTGTCTGCTGTCTAAACCCTGTCTGTCTGCTGTCTAAACCCTGTCTCTCTGCTGTCTCTCCCCTGCCTCTCTCCTGTCTCTCCCCTGCCTCTCTCCTGTCTCTCCCCTGTCTCTGTCCTGTCTTTCTTTTTTACTCTCCCCTGCCTCTCTTCTCACTCTCCCCTGTCTCTGTGTCTGTCCCTCCAGGTTCAGTCTGGAGCAGGGCTGGCAGCTGTTGTGGTTGTGTTGTGGCCTGTTCCCTCCCAGCAAATCACTGCTGAAACACGCTCAGCTGTTCCTGGAGTCACGTCGCCGTGAGCCCTTCGCCTCCGACTGTCTAAAGAGACTTCAGAGCTCACTCAGGTGTGTGTGAGGGGGAGAGAGGGAGGGAGGGAGGGAGGGAGGGAGGGAGAGAGGGAGAGAGGGAGGGAGGGAGAGAGAGAGAGAGAGAGAGAGAGAGAGAGACAGAGAGAGACAGAGAGAGACGGAGAG
>BROE01000028.1:699942-738159 GCA_036571765.1 Plecoglossus altivelis
CACAGCCCTCACACTAACCACCCCACAACACAGCCCTCACACTATCCACAGCCCTCACACTATCCACAGCCCTCACACTAACCACAGCCCTCACACTAACCACAGCCCTCACAGTATCCACAGCCCTCACAGTATCCACAGCCCTCACACTATCCACAGCCCTCACACTATCCACAGCCCTCACACTAACCACAGCCCTCACACTAACCACCCCACAGACAGGGGGTAAATACTTGAACACAGAGCACAGGGCTTTCCCCAGCATCAAGGGAGGGATGTGTAGTGTTCTCCACAGACCTCCAGATAAGGCTCTGATTCAGGCCGATGGCTTCATTAGCATGCTCCGCTTCAGGGAGCAGAGAGCCCTGTGTGTCTGACATACAGCTGGGATCTGCGTGCATAAAAGAAATATTACCCCTTCACAGACACACACACCAGCAGGCCTCTTCTCCACATCTGGGGATACAGGGATCATTATTTGGGGTCAGGGTGTGATGCATCACTGTGGGATGACAACCAACAAGGGCCCCTGTCTCCCTCCCTCTCCTCCTGTCTCCCCCCTGTCTCCCCCCTCCCTGTCACCCTCGCTTGTTTCCCACTGGCTCTCCCTGATGGCGGGAGAATAGGGGGGGTTAGGGGGGGATAGGGGGCCCTGTCTAAAAACTGCAGTCCATCCACAAAGGCTCATCTCTCAGACAGTCATAAAGCATCTATCAACTGCACAGTTCATCTTCTATCTAGTGATCATAGGGGTGGAGGGAGGGAGGGAGGGGCACAGGGATGGAAGACGACACAAAACAGCCATGTGGCGAACCACTCCATATGCTTTCCATGGTGCGGTGGCTGTCGATTCGTTGCGACTGAGGCACGCCATTCCTTCTCCCCGCTGCGGCTCGTCATTCAGGCTGTTGTTGAGCGCACAAGTGGCCCTCAGAGAGAGAGAGAGAGAGAGAGAGAGAGAGAGAGAGAGAGAGAGAGGGAGAGAGGGAGAGAGAGGTCAGGGGTCAGACCAGAGCCTCTCTGTAGAGACGCGCTTTCTGTTATCAAATTTGTTGGGGCACAAAAGGACCCATAGTTTCTTTCTCAAAAACACCCCGCGGGGGGGCAGAGGTTGAGGGGAGAGGGGGTGAGAGAGGTTGAGAGCAGGGGTTTTCGGTGGGGAGACGGGGGGAGGGAGGGGGCAGTGAGAGAGTCTCAGCACCAGCAGCATTCCTGCAGTCAGTGTTCCTTCAGTTTTCCTCCCAGCCTCCCGTCTCCACTCTGCTTCAGGAACAGACGTGGCGAGAAGCTATCCTCAGTCTCGCTCTCTCTCTCTCTGCTGTCCTCACACTCCTGCGCTCTCTCTGCTCTCTGCCTCAGCTCTCTCTGCTCTCTGTCTCTCCTGCAACACCAGCTGTTGTAAGACTCAGACGCACAGCCAACTAGAAAACTAGCAGGATAGCCAGCCAGATACTCTCTCTTTTCCTCTGGAGGAAGCAAGAACTCTACGAAGAGCCCTCTACGAAGGACCCTCTACGAAGAGCCCTCTGCGACGAGCTTTCTACGGAGGACCCTCTACGAAGAGCCCTCTACGGAGGACCCTCTACGATAGACCCTCTAGAAGGACCCTCTACGAAGGACCCTCTACGAAGAGCCCTCTGTGACGAGCCGTCTGGAAAGGCCTGCAGGTGAGTGTGGTGCGTCTCCTGGAGTCGAGGGAGGATGTCACATCAGAGAGGCAGGTATCTCTTCTCAGGGTTGTTTCTGCTGTTCCTCTGGGTGAAACAGGCTGCAGAAGGCTGAAGAACGGTGGAAACTTGATCATCTCTTAGGAGTCACCCATAGCTCATTGGAAATGTTATTAACACGTCAAGTTGTCAGGACAGGTGTCTGCGCCTTTAGAGTTGAGCGGGTCGATATATTTGACGCCTGCAGAGTGTGTACGTGCAGACGTTTCATCGTGTTCACCTCCGGCACAGTGTTTGAGAGTGGGGTGTGTCTGGGAGGGCAGGGTGGGTGGGTGGGTGGGTGAGGGGTAGATTGTCTCTGGCTGATCTCTGAATACGCTGTCTCCCGCCCGAAGAAAAGAACAGCTCTCTGCTCTTTTCGTCTGACGGAGCTCCTGACAGATTTGCACCTGCAGATTTTTCTAAAGGGAAGCTGCTTTGTGTGTCATGAAGGGAGGGGGGGCAAGAGGCTATTGATTCTTTTGAGGATTAAAAACCCCCTCAGGGCGGATTAGTGGGAGTCTGCTTGGCTATGCGGCGTGCAGCTCCTGTGTGGACGCAGCTGCGATGCTCCATGCTCGGGGGACACACACGCTCCTGGCAGGGTGCTGTGTCACCACAGAGAAACCTTAGCTATCTGCTCTGCCCCTCTATCTGCCCCTCTGTCTGCTCTGCCCCTCTGTCTGCCCCTCTATCTACTCTGTCCCTCTATCTGCTCTGCCCCTCTGTCTGCCCCTCTGTCTGCCCCTCTATCTGCTCTGCCCCTCTATCTGCCCCTCTGTCTGCTCTGCCCCTCTATCTGCTCTGCCCCACTATCTGCCCCACTATCTGCCCCTCTATCTGCCCCTCTATCTGCCCCTCTATCTGCTCCTCTATCTGCCTCTCTATCTGCCCCACTATCTGCCCCTCTATCTGCCTCTCTGACTGACCAGAAAGCTTCTTCTCTAAAGGACAAACAGCATTCTAAGCGTCCCCTGGTCAGGTATAAACCCAGAGGTCAGAGGCTACTGACAAGCCCATGTTCTAGTTGGGAAAGAGTCTCTCGACTACACTGCCTGGTCACAGGAGACGTAATCGAGGGCGTCCTGTGTTCTGATTCAGGTTTTCTTTATTGAATTCCTCCGAAAAACACTTTTCCTCCGCTCAGACATCTGTGCTGTGACACGCCCGTCCCTGCCACGCCCTTCTCTGTGTTTATCTTGGACAGTCTGAGCAAGGAGATGTTTGGGCTCAAAGTTAAGCTAACCTCCCTCTTGTGACCTGCTGGTCTCGCAGTTTGCTTTGATTAAACGCTGCTTGTCGTGAATGCAGTAGGGCTTGGGCGTTCGTTGTTATACTTTGAGAGCAAACCGACGTTGTAAACATCATTATGAAATGGAGAGCTTGCTGCTAACAGCAAGGTTGTGTGTGATGCTGTAGAGACTTGACCTCACTTCCAGTGACAGTTGCTGAAGTGAGGATCAGGAACGCAGCAGTGAGACTGTAAACATGAGTCCAGCCCAGCAGGAGGATAAACTGGACAGACACAGTGTAGGCGTGGCTGTGGTGGGTGAGGGGGGCGGGGGAGGGGGGAGGGGGCAGTTGAGGGGGAGGGGGAGGGTGGAGAACAATCCACATTCCCTAGAGATGCAGTCATCTCCATCACCTACTGTGCCTGACACAAGGCCAAAACACAACTCCTTCTCCCCCCTCTTCTCCCCCCTCCTTCTCCTCCTCTCCCCCTCCTTCTCCTCCTCTCCCTCCTCCTTTTCCTCCTCCCCCCTCTTACTACCACAAGAGCTAGCACAGCATTTGTGCAGTGAGTCAGACTAATGCAATAATGTTTAAGTTGGGTGAATCTTCTTCAGATGTGACCTTTCGTGCACAGGAAGTCGTATAATTATTTATAAATATACGACTTTATTATATTTTAAAAACCCTTGCTCTCCTCTTAAAGAAAGTGAGAGGTTGTGGTGACAGTGTAATATCCTTTAGCTTTTGTATTCTTTCCATTTCCTTTAGACCAGGGGTGTCTAACCCTGGTCCTCGAGGGCCGCTGTCCTGAAGGTTTTCGATGTTTCCCTGCTCCGGCACACCTGATTCTAATGAAGGGTCGTTATCAGGCTTCCACAGAGCTCGATAACAATCCATTCATTAGAATCAGCTGTGCCGGAGCAGGGAAACATCTCAAACCTTCAGGACAGCGGCCCTCGAGGACCTGAGTTTGACTCCTCTGCTTTAGACGCACTCAGAGCTTTCTTCCGATCAATACAGTCTTGACTCGTCTGCCCGTCCCACTGTACTCTCCTTTAAACCTCTCTTGTCTTCTTCCCCCAGTGATGACAGTGGAGTCCAACACCCTGGGGGTCTTCACCTCCTCCTTCCTGCCCTCCAACCTGTCGTCCCCAGAATGCCCCCCCGCGGAGCGTTCTGTGGAGAACTTGCTGTTTGGAGCCTACTACATCCTGGTGTTCCTCTTGGCTCTGAGCGGTAACGGTCTGGCTCTCTGGGTGTTCTCTCGCCAGAGAGCCACTTCCTCTCCGGCTAATGTGTTCCTGCTGCACCTGGCGGTGGCTGACCTGTCTTATGTGATCGTGCTACCTCTGAGGGCCACGTACCACCTGACCGGGGGCCACTGGCCCTTCGGAGAGGTCCCATGCCGTCTGGCTGGCTTCCTGTTCTACGTCAACATGTACGCTAGTCTGTTCTTCCTGGCATGCGTGGCAGGAGACCGCTACCTCGCCGTGGTGCACGCCGTGCGCTCTCTCAAGGTACGCCGCGCACGCACCGCCCACATCATCAGCTTCTCCCTCTGGGCGTTGGTGACCGTTTCCATGGCGCCCCTGCTCATCACCCGGCAGACGGTGGAAGTTGCCGGGACGACGGTGTGCCTGCAGCTGTACCGGGAGAAGGCGTCGCGCCGCGCCCTGGTGTCCTTGGCAGTGGCGTTCACACCACCTTTCCTCGCCACGTTGTCGTGCTACCTGATGCTGGTCCACAGCCTCCGCAGGGGTTCTCGCCTGGAGCCGGCCTTGCGATCGCGCGCCCTGCGCACTATCGGCTTGGTCATGCTCATCTACGTGGTGTGTTTCCTGCCGTATCACGCCAGCAGAGCTACCTTCATCCTGGCTTATGCCCACCCTGACGTCTCCTGCAGGGCCAGACGAGGCCTGGCATTGGCTAACCGTCTGACATCATCCCTCACCTGCCTGAACGGAGCGCTGGACCCGCTGGTTTATCTGTTTGGGGCGGAGAAGTTCCGTGGCACGCTGACTCGACTGCTGTGTAGAGAGACGGCGCCGGCTTCGGGAGCAACCAGCGGAGACCTGAAGGGAACGCACGAGAGCTCTCTCAGCGCCAAGTCAGAGTTCTAAGGTGCTTTCCTTATGCTGTATTCACACACAACTCAACAACGCGTTTTTCGGACGGCGAGATTAAATGTAAAGTCGATGCAAATGAGCGGTATTCACGTCGGTCGCATCTTTCGCTTCAGGTGAACATTTTTAACGAATGCAAAAATATTCACGTGACGTCGTATCACAAAAGTTAATCAACGTTGAGATGTCACTGACGTTTTAGAGAAATGGAGGGCTGGATTTCAGCGAATAAACCCAAATGAACGCAAAACGATAATTAGCTTCTTTGGCTTTGAGTCAAGTGTGAACACAGCATTAGGTTCAGATGAGCTGAGTTTCTGAGCAGAACGACCGTGAGGTTGTTTTTTATATCTCTGTATTTCAATGTGTTTTTTATATTGTACCAGACATGTTGCTGGTGTAACAATGATGGTGCACAATGTGATCATGTTTTCTATGCAAATGTAATTTCCAAACCAATGTAGTAGCTCTTAATATCCTCTAGGAATAGTTACAAGATTTTATAATGCAAACATTCATTATGCAGAAATGTATTCGTTTATTTTTCATGTGAATTGTCAAAGTACTTAACATATTTGCCTCAGATTCAAGATAGAAATGTGACCATTTCTTCAGTGTTGTAGTGAACATCCCAGTCTGTCTCACTTTCAGAATGATTGTGTTCAGTGTGTGTTCTGCGTGTTTGCTGCGTTTGTTCTGCGTGTGTTCTGCGTTTGTTCTGCGTGTGTTCAGTGTGTGTTCAGTGTGTGTTCTGTGTGTTCAGCGTGTGTCCTGTGTGTTCAGCGTGTGTTCTGTGTGTTCTGCGTGTGTTCTGTGTGTTCAGCGTGTGTTCTGTGTGTTCTGCATGTGTTCAGCGTGTGTCCTGTGTGTTCAGCGTGTGTTCTGCGTGTGTTCTGTGTGTTCAGCGTGTGTCCTGTGTGTTCTGCGTGTGTTCTGTGTGTTCAGCGTGTGTTCTGTGTGTTCTGCGTGTATTCGGTGTGTGTTCTGTGTGTGTTCTGAACCAGCTTGTACAAGAAACAGCCTTTTCCTGCTTCAGACGTCTCACACTGTTTGAGAGCGCCTTGAGACGGCCACCAGCTATGCCTTCTAATCTGATGCGTTAAACGGCCCTAAACCCTCATTTCTCCATCTGAATTGTTTGGTTTCTGACAGAGTCAGTAAACAGCTTCCTGTACTAATGTTCCAGCAGCTTAACAGATAGGCTAACTGGGTTCGTTTGGAGTCTAGCTGTGGATCTCTCTCTCTGTGTATTGAAATGACTGTATATTTACGGGCGTCTGTGCTGTAAATAAACGTAGATGCAAAAACGGCAGGTCTGTTACTGTTTAATGAACGCCTGTCAGTTTCCTGGGCTGTTTGAAAGACCAATAAGGACAGCGTTCAGTGCTCAGAGCAGGAGATTCTGCTACCCTACGTTACCACTACACTTCTCTTTTCTTGTCATGTGACTTCTGCCTGCGGTGTGCCAGAACAGTTTTTTTCTGATCATATTTTTTTTTTTGCAACATTTCCTGGCCACTATATCAGCACTGCAATACTTATTTCCTGGACCTTCGAATGAGTTCATATGTTAACAATGCGTGTGCGTTTTCTGACTGTATGCTTTTTCTAATCAGCTGTGAACATCTATACCAACGATTTGTTCATCTGTAACCTGTCGATAAAGATATTTGTCCTGATACATTTAAGGACGGATACACAGTATATCTAAAAGGCTTGTAATATACCGTGGATGTGTTCTTGAATTATTCAGTCTAGCTATTAAAACAAACTTTAGCAGCATCACACACAATGCAAATATCCTGGCTCTGGTGTCGTTTCACATGAATGGACCACTGACAAAAGACCTCCAATAGTTTCAGGAGTAGCATGTCTCCCTGGTCATTTAGCAGAGCTAACGCACAAACCATATCCTTACTCAGTGTTTAACTTCCTTATTTCTTGCCATTGCTTAACTCCACACCTTCAAACTGTCAAAAACCCTCCTTGATTTGCTCCTAGGATTCTTAGACTGACAGTGACTGAGAAATTAAACATTTGTTTTTTTTATCCCGTGTCTGTTTTTGTTCATTATTGAAAAGAGAGAAGAATGGGAGAAGAGGTATGTTGTGCTTCTGAGTGCTGCTGGATTCACAGTGCATCTGTTAGGCCCTCCTCTCGCTCAAATGAGGAAGTTCTGTCACTTTGGTAGTGGCTTCCTTTTTACAGCTCTTGCCCTGCAAACAGGAAGAGAGAGAGAGAGAGAGAGGGAGAGGGAGAGAGAGAGCAGGAAAAGCACACAGCCACATAGAGAAATGACCACGATCTGAACCCTGCTTCATACACGCGAAATTCCCTTTGCCCCCATAGTTTGGGTGAACTGCTGGCTCTCGGAACGGGCTTTTCCCATTGAGCAGAGAGGGTGGCTCCCCGGTTTTCGGGTGAGGGCAGATGGCGCGGCAGGCTTTGTCTGTTTCTCCTCCTGAGATGCTAACCAGGGCCTATGGCTGTCTTCGTATCGCTACCGTGCGGCAATGTGCTATTGGAACATTTCCACCTGCCTGGCTTCTCCAATCAGGGTCTGAGGGACCCTTCGCTGTTCAAGGCAGTAGCGGGAGGACCCGCTGCAGTCTTCTTCTATCGCAAGAGACAGTGGATACACATCCTGGGGAGCTATGCTTCTCCTGTGTTCCTTGTGAGTAGGACCCTGCTCTGGGCTGTGGCTCTTTCCGGGGGTGGGGGGGGGGGGGGGGGGGGTGGGGGGGGGGGGCGTGGGGGTGCGTGGCTGAGGGAGGTGGGGGTGGGTGGGGGCCGTTAACACCATAGTGCTGGGTTCACCCCTCCCGAGGGGGATGGGGGCGGGAGGGGAGGCTTGAGGGCACGGGAAGACGTTCCAGTTTGGTTTGGGTGTTTTAGGTCTCCGTGCTTCGCCCTCACTGTCTCAGCGGTGTGGCCCTCCACCAATCGATGCTTCACATCACTCAGAAGAATGGCGTCGTTCTTTTTTCTTGCATAATTTTACATTGAAGCTCCTGGCTAACTCCGTGTGTGAAGCCTCTGCGCTCTTTAATCGGTTTACTCGTTTTTGGTAGAAGCAAACTGTATGATTCCTTGATTTTATGTAAGACTAGAGATTAGGGATTTTTGCTAGAGATGCTACACGTTCTCCTGGGTTCCGTGTGCGTCTTACTCTGACAAACTCAGTCTCTGGGTTATTCTTTATTCTTGCAGAAATGGGTCTTTCTGGTTCGTCATGGAGCTGGGTGACTCTCCATGTCTTGTGCATGGAGTTGGCTCCACACTGCTCTCGTAAGGTACTGTCCTGTACAGCATGCTCATCGCTATATGGCCCGCCTCCATTGACATGTTCTCGCTAGGTCCCATAGCTACTGCGTGCTCATTTGAAGTGCAACTCCACTCTTGGCTCACTCCATCACTCCTCATAGTATAACATAGTTCATTGGCTCAGGTCTCTGTGTTGTCATACCTCCTTGGCGGCTGTCTTTCATGATTCTTAGCATACTTTGGACTTCATCAATGGGCTTTCGGTCTTTTTTGCGCCTCGTCCCTTGTTATAATCTTAGAGGGGAATTAATGGGTTTATTTTAATCTTGATTCTGTAGTCTAACAGACATGCAGCTCCTGTTTCTCAACATCTCACTCCAGCGATGAACACTGACCCAGCTTAGCTCTCCTCTGTTCCCAGGTACCAGAAGTGTGTGTACACCTACAGGATCTTACCAAATGAAGAGAAGAAGTTGTCTGTTCAGGTGGGTAAGAGAATCCTGCAGCTCTTGGCTAGCCCGGAGCCCTAGCCCGGAGCCTTAGCCCGGAGCCCTAGCCCGGAGTCCTAGCCCGGATCCCTAGCCCGGAGCCTTGGCCCGGAGCCCTAGCCCGGAGCCCTAGCCCCTAAACCCTAAGCCCTCAATTTCTGCAGCTCTGGTCGGTCAAGTCTGAACTATTTCCACTCTGTGAAGGAATCTCTTAGCAGGTGTTCAGGAAGCAGCATAATACTGCATGTTCTGCCTCAAGCATCAAACTTCTGCTTTTATTTTTATTTTCAACAAAAGTAAGAAGGCAGTTGAACAGACCATACTGCCAGTAGTGAGGGTACACGAGGAACTGAGGAAGATTACTGGGGAAAATGTGACGCCAAATGTTTTAATCATTTTTAAGGTGACGGTGGGAGAGCTGAACTGTAACATGTCCTGCATTGTTAGAGTGTTGGTAGTGAAGTCATTATCATAGTGTTTTGTTACTGAAGTCATTATCATAGAGTGTTGGTACTGAAGTCATTATCATAGTGTGTTGGTACTGAAGTCAATATCATAGTGTGTTGGTACTCAAGTCATTGTCATAGTGTGTTGGCACTCAAGTCATTATCATAGTGTGTTGGTACTCAAGTCATTATCATAGTGTGTTGGTACTGAAGTCATTATCATAGTGTGTTGGTAGTGAAGTCATTATCATAGTGTGTTGGTGTGAAGTGATTATCATAGTGTGTTGGTACTGAAGTCAATATCATAGTGTGTTGGTACTCAAGTCATTATCATAGTGTGTTGGTACTCAAGTCATTATCATAGTGTGTTGGTACTGAAGTCAATATCATAGTGTGTTGGTACTCAAGTCATTGTCATAGTGTGTTGGTACTCAAGTCATTATCATAGTGTGTTGGCACTCAAGTCATTATCATAGTGTGTTGGTAGTGAAGTCATTATCATAGTGTCTTGGTAGTCAAGTCATTATCATAGTGTGTTGGTACTCAAGTCATTATTATAGTGTGTTGGTAGTGAAGTCATTATCATAGTGTTGGTAGTGAATTCATTATCATAGTGTTGGTAGTGAATTCATTATCATAGTGTTGGTAGTGAATTCATTATCATAGTGTTGGTAGTGAAGTCTTTATCACAGTGATGCTTTCTTGTTGGAAATGTTAGCGTTCATTTAGGTCATCTGGGTATAAAACTACAAAGTTTAAACCGTACTCTTCTACAGTTATTCCCCCACAAAAAAGTGAAGCATTTCAGCTGGACGGGATAAGGAAACCAGCTGACGTGATCTGGAAGGAGCTTTCCCCTGTTGGAATGTTCCGGAGCAGCTTACGAGTGGTGGGATGGGAGAGGAGGGGCGTGTCTCTTCCAGAGCAAGCAGAGAGTCTAAACTGCAGCTGTTATGTTGCTGGTCTCCACAGGCTTCTGAAGGAGTTCCCATCCGGTTCTTCTCCATGCTTCCTGATCTTGTCGAGGCGTACTACAGCCCCAACATGGGCTTGGTGACACACCTTCAGTACCCTGTCCCTCAGGAGGAGGAGCCAGAGGAGGAGACAGGTTAGACCCTAACACTCTTCTTCACTCCTGCATCCAGCCCTCCGCGTCGCACAGGAAGTTGATGGCGTATCGACAGCGTCAGACAGCAGGTTGATACACGTGACGTGAGAAGCCCACAGGTGATCCCCACTGTGGTTTGTGGTTGCAGAGCAAGTCAACCTGCCTCCTCAGCTGCCGAAGAGGAACATTTTTCTGCCAAGCAACGAGTTGAAAGACGTCAACTCAACCGGAGACAGTAGGGGGACGGATGTGACCTCCGTGTCCTTGACAGACACCTACCTGCAGAGGCTGCAACACATGGACATGAGCCAGTAAGATCACCTTTTCCATGAAACGCATTCGCATTGCACACACTCACACACACTCAGCTCATTTTCTCAAGCTATTTAGCGAACGTGTGTCGCCCTCTTCATGGTACAGAGCCCCAGTGCTATTCCTATGTTGCAGCGTTCCAGACGACCACCAGAAGGCCATCCAGGACTATTTCAGGAGCTCTCTGAGCCTGGATGCACAGCTGGTGCACGGGGGAAACCCCAGCCTTCCCCACCTGAAGAAGCTCACCTTGAGCATCTGTAAGCACCTGAACAGGTACGCTCTCCCCTGGGCTCAGGAAGGGTTTCTGGGAAAGGCTGAAAGAGGCTGGGGGAGGCTTGGAGGGGCTGGGAGAGGCTGGGAAGCACACCTGACTCGGCTGGGTTTGTGACAGTCACGAATGGACGTTTGTGTTTAAAGACTTGTGGGGTTGAAGATAGTGTCTGCTTGGAAAGGGGAAGGGATGTAAAGATCTGCCGTTTTAATCCAAAAAAGTGCTAGTGTGTGTGTGACACATCCTACTCATGTGTAACGAAACCTGCGCCCCTGGTGACAGTGAGATCTCTCGCACTCTGCCAACACTGGAGACCTTTCAGCAGATCTGGGATCAGCAGCATTCTCCAGAGGCAGGACGGCTAAGGACTCAGGTAGGCAGCCTTTTTATCAAGCTCCAGTCCAGAGCCTCAAAGCTACATATGATCTGGTGTGTAGAAACATAGCGTAAGCCTGTAACTTTTGAAGACTTTTTAGATTAACTCACTGCCTGGTAATGAAGTGAAAGTTTGGCGATCCACGAAGCATAGGAAACATAAGCTAAAAAGAGAATGAAAGGATTTTAGTACGTCACAATGGGTCATTTTTTTGAGACGTGTGACTGAAAGTTTGAGTTATTTTTATTTTGTTTCTGCTTTCTGCTAGCTTTCTGCTGACTCTGGTCAATCAGTGTCCTTCAGGCTCGAACAACTGACACAACTGCTGTACTCCATAGAAGATAAGGTCATGTTGAATCGTCTGCTATTCAGAGTTGATCTCTGACTTATTCGTGTGAAATTGAAGAGAAGTTAACATCTATCTGTTAATCGTTTTCATCAGTAAAAGAAATCTCTGTGGATATCCTGTTACATTTTCACCAAACACGTGATATGGAGCACAAACACTGATATGGACTGTGTACTTTTTTGCAATTTCAGGCCAAAAACGCAGTGTTTGAATCTGTTGGTTACGAAGGGGGCCATAGAAGATCTCTCATACCACCTGTGACATTTGAGGTAAAAATCCCTACATTTCCTTAGAAATGGCGGGGAGTAACCTGCAAAACATTTACAATTCTGGGATGTTTTGACGTTGAAGAGGCATGTTCCTTTATCCTATACAGGTCAAGTCAGAGTCTCTTGGCATTTCAACCAAGATGTTCCTCAAGGTGGATGTTGAGAGCGGAAAGGTTTACTTCAAGAAGTTAAAAGACGGCCCAGAAGACAAATACTTTGTTCACAACAAAAGTGAGTTTTGGTTTGATACAAGAGGTTTGTTTGTTGACACAGGTGTGTGCATGTGTACAGTGTGTGCAGGTGTGCAAGTGTGTACAGGTGTACAGTGTGTGCAGGTGAGTACAGGTGCACAGTGAGTACAGGTGTACAGTGTGTGCAGGTGTACAGTGTGTGCATGTGTGTGCAGGTGTACAGTGTGTGCAGGTGTACAGGGTGTGCAGGTGTGTGCAGGTGTGCGCAGGTGTGTGTAGGTGTACAGTGTGTGCATGTGTACAGTGTGTGTAGGTGTACAATGTGTGCAGGTGTGTGCAGGTGTACAGTGTGTGCAGGTGTGTGCAGGTGTGTGCAGGTGTGTGCAGGTGTACAGTGAGTGCAGGTGTACAGTGTGTGCATGTGTACAGTGTGTGCAGGTGTACAGTGTGCGCAGGTGTGTGCAGGTGTACAGTGTGTGCAGGTGTGATGGTGGGCAATGTTGTTTAGTCCTGCAGTTGGTGAAATCCCAGAACGCACATCCGAAGCTGGTCATCATCGTGGAGACGGAGAAGGAGAAAGTGCAACGCAAAGAGTTTGTGTTTGATGACTCCAAGGTGAGGACGAACACATCATCATGCTTAGAAACTGAGTGATGTCATCGGTGTGATGTCATTGCTGTGATGTCACCTGAGTATTTACCTGGTGGGCCTGTTTCTGTGGTGATGTAACCTGAGTATTTACCTGGTGGGCTGTTTCTGTGGTGATGTCACCTGAGTATTTACCTGGTGAGCTGTTTGTGTGGTGATGTCACCTGAGTATTTACCTGGTGAGCTGTTTGTGTGGTGATGTCACCTGAGTGTTTACCTGGTGGGCTGTTTGTGTGGTGATGTCACCTGAATGTTCACCTGGTGGGCTGTTACTGTGGTGATGTCACCTGAGTATTTACCTGGTGGGCTGTTTGTGTGATGATGTCACCTGAGTGTTTACCTGGTGGCCTGTTTCTGTGTCTCTGTCAGAAGAGGGAGGGCTTCTGCCAGCTTCTACAGCAGATGAAGAACAAACATTCAGGCAAACCTGAACCTGACATGATCACTGTGTTTATTGGCACCTGGAACATGGGTAAGCAAACTACAATCCTCTTCTCAATATTCCCCTCAAAATATTAATTTGTCTTTTTTTTCAATCCAACTATTTGTTTTGTAAAAAAAAAAACCCCCAATACATTTGTAAACGATGTTTTATTTTTAAATAAATCGTTTAACTCAATCTAATCTAACCAAGATGAATTAGCAGGTGGGATCAGAGTTCATATCTCTAGGATGCGATCAATACTTCTTTAATCTCCGGTGCTAGGTAACAGCGGGCCACCCCAAGACATCTCTTCGTGGTTCCAGTGTAAAGGCCAGGGTAAGACGCGCGACGACACGGCAGCTCATATCCCCCACGACATCTACGTGATCGGCACCCAAGAGGACACCATGGGGGAGAAGGATTGGGTGGACACCGTCAAGAGCACCTTGCGAAGCATCACCAACATCAGTTTCAAACAAGTCAGTCCCGCTAAGATGTCGCGTCGCGTCGCATCTCACTCTGTACGCGCTAACCAATTTACACTTCTGCTCCGCCATGTATAATTTATAAATAATTCGTGCTGTCCTTACACGAACCCAAACGAAACGCGAACGCATTCACATATGAAATGTTCTCACACATGCCTGCTACTGAAACCTCACGTCCACAAAGAGAAATGATTTTGCTCTTAGAGTCCAGTCTTAATGAGGATGAGTGAGAATGTAAGAGTGTGAGAACATTTTCACTACATCCGGAAGGCATTTCAGCAGTTCAACAACAGTTCTTTTTCCAAGAGGGATGCTCAATTCTCCTTAATCACAATATATAATTTTGTGAAGTAGCAAGTCCAACTGACTGGCTTCTCATACTCAACGTGTGTAATGTTGTGTGTCTCAGATAGCCAGTCAGACGCTGTGGAATATCCGGATCGTGGTTATGGCCAAACCTGAGCATGAGAACCGAATCTCTCACATCTCCTCAGACAGCGTCAAGACTGGGATCGCTAACACGCTCGGTGAGACTAATCTTAACGTCCCGGGGTGACGTGGGCCACCGTAGGGATAGATTTCGGGGCTTAGGGGTGGGGTTAGGGTCAGGGTCAATGTAAGGTCTTTAGGGTTAAGATAGTTAGATGGTTGACGCTATCTGTACACGTCGTTAATTCTGGCGACTTATTTTCTATTTTTCCCAGGAAATAAAGGAGCGGTGGGCGTGTCGTTCATGTTCAACGGGACCGCGTTCGGGTTCGTCAACAGTCATCTAACATCAGGCAGCGAGAAGAAGCATAGGTGGGTCACAGTTATTTCAACCTTTGTTTACTTATCATGTTTACTGATCTTACGGGCTAAGTCTAACCTTCTAGTCAACAACGGAAGTAGGCCAACATTATTCAACTGAAATCATTTCTAATGATCATTAACAGCGCTAGGCTATGTAACGTCCAAGTGGCCACACTGACATCATACTATCTTATCTAACCAACACACAGGTGACAGTATGGCGTGTGTACTGGTGTTATCTAAGATAAATCAAGTTTTGACTCTTGATTCAGGGTTAGCTAAATCAGGCTAACGCTATCTCAGGCCGCTATCCTGTGCGAGCGTGAAAACCCGGTGTAAACTGTCTGGTTGGTTTCCTGTCTATCCTTGTTCCTTCTGAAACATATTATTAAACGGAATGATGTAACAAAAGTGATAAATGAAGCGAAAGGAGAACTGCAAGGTCGGTTTTTTAACGCTTAAAAAAACAGTTTGGCTCCAAATGAGTAAAGTTACGTGCTTTGGTGGTGGGGTCTGGGGATGTTGGCAGACGCAACCAGAATTACTTCAGCATCCTCCGGTTCTTGAACCTTGGAGACAAGAAGCTGAACCCGTTTGACATCAGCCATCGATTCACTCACCTGTTCTGGCTGGGCGATCTGAATTACAGACTTGAGATGCAGGCATCTGTAAGTATGAGCAAGGCCGTAGAGCTGTCGTATTATCTAGCCCAACTATAAATCGCATCCGTACAGTCCTATCTTTCCATGAAAACGGTGTTTATAATAAGGCTAAGTGGAAATTTGTATTTAAAATAGTTTAGAAAAACCGTTTTTAAAAAAAAGTTTTAAAAAAAACAAACAAACAATTTTTACCCCTTCATTATGGAGAGATTGCTGTTTGTTCCCTGCATGTATTGTTACTTCTCAAAGGTTTCTTGTGAGATGCGTGGGCAGTGCGAAGGGCAGGGTTTGGGTGTTTGGGTGAGCTTCATGTCAGGTTGCAGATAGCTACCAGCTGTGTCTGCTAGCGCTGCTAAGCAGCCACCGATGACATCATTAAACAGGAAGAAGTACTACTTTGCATTGTCTGCTTTCACAGGAAGCGGAGAACATTGTGACAAAGATCAAACAGCAACAGTATCAAGAACTGTTGGTCAAAGACCAGCTGAGCATGGAGAGAGCTGAAGGGAAGGTTTTCCTTCATTACGGTATTTCCTTCTCGTTATCTTACTGTACGCCACAAATGCAAATGACAATTACACAAACAAACATCAGAATGAGATGTTGCTAAGGTGTTACAGTCGTCTACCCTCTGACCACAAAGCGAGTAACATCACCGTGTACATGAGACACGAGAAGGGTGTAGAGAGAGTTACGGAGTTACAACACCCACACTCCTGTTCTTCTCGTGTTCTAACACGAAGGACAAGAGATGTGAAACAGCTCCCGTGAGACGTTCTGGAATGTTCTCCTTCTCCTCGTTCCTTCACAGACGAGGAGGAGGTCACGTTCGCGCCCACCTATCGCTTCGAGAGAGACACAAGGGGGAAGTACGCCTACACCAAGGCTAAAGCCACAGGGGTAGGGCTATTTGTTCAGATGAATCTCCCTCTCCTCTCTAAACTGAACCTTTCCACTGTGCAGCACCACCACACAAACACCAGGGCAAGGATCTTAACAAGACTGTTTATTGATCTGGAGCTTGGACCAGGCGGGGGCTCCTGCTGTTAGCTGAACCCTGGTTCACAGCAGAAATGTAGGCTAGGTTCACTGCCTCGGGATGAGTGATCTGAAGCCATCTGTAACAAGGCCTTCACCCTTCCACTGTGAACACAGAGAGTCTCCTGTGAAACTGGAAAACTTGTTATTGCTGTTCTCCTTTCGCAGACGAAATACAACCTGCCTTCGTGGTGTGATCGTGTTCTTCGTAAATCCTACCCCCTGGTGCACATGGTGTGCCAGACATACGGTGAGTCTGGCAGCGTGTGAAACCATGGAAACACACCAAGGACATCATGATTTGTGCGTGTCATTCAAATGATGAACACTTTCCCCCAGGGTGCACCAATGACATCATGACAAGCGACCACTCGCCCGTGTTTGCAACGTTTGAGGTTGGAGTGGCTTCACAGTTTGTGTCTAAAAATGGTAATTAATATTACGACACAATCCGTAAAAAATAAAAAATAAATAGAGAAGTATGTGTTGCGCAACCCTATGAGTTGTCTCAAACTAAACCTAGGACTTCATGTGAGGAGCTTTATCCAAGATGAGCCAGTATTGTAGTTGAAATGATATTTTCTCCATTTTATTGGTCATTTTTAGATCCAAACGGCACATCCAAGGGTGTTATAACGTTTATGAACTGTGTTGCCAAACTCACGACAAAGTCAAAGACCAAGTTCTTTACAGAGTACCACTCCAGTTGCTTGGAAAGTAAGTCCTGTAACATTCACATTTACTTAAAATCGTATTTGATGACTGAAGGAGCCTTGTGTATTTCATTTCACCAAAGCCCCAGAACATCAGTCTAACTTCTTGAACGTCCACAGAGTTCGTCAAGAGCACAGAGGGAGAGAATCAAGAATACTTGGATGGATCCATCAAAGTTCGTTTTGGAAACCAAGTGGAGGTAATCACAGGGTCTTGATTGGTTCTCAGAGTAAAGGTTGAAAGCTGTTTGTTTGTTTTAAAGCCTGTGATCTGTTGTGTTTGAAGCTCACCCCTATCATCTCCGACCCGGAATATCTTCTAGATCAGCACATCCTCATCTGCATCAAGTCCACAGATTGTGATGAGTCGTATGGTAAACAGCAGAGGAAACACACACGCCTTTGTTAAGATCCGTAAATAATCAGACCAGGCTAAAACCCTTTTACCCTGGTGCTGCCTTAGTATCATTAGGATGAGTCTGTTTCTTTTTCTATTGTACCCTGGTGCTGCCTTAGTATCATTAGGATGAGTCTGTTTCTTTTTCTATTGTACTGAAAGTGGTTCAGCCTTGTAATCATCAAATCAAAGTTTATTTGTATAGCCCTTTTTACAAGTAGTGTCACAGAGGGCTTTAAATATTCACGTAGAATTCCCCTTCAACCAACCAAAACCCTCAAGGAAGACAATGGAAGACTCCCTGAACAACTGGAGGAAAAGCAAGACGAAAGTATGTGTGTTTGCATGTGGTCAGGTGAGGGCTGTGTGGCACTGCGAGCAGCGGAGTCCTCCTACACTGAGTTTAATGTCACGCTGACTCACCACGGAGAGAAGACTGGATACCTGACAGGAGGGATTCAGCTGCGCACCTCTGAGGGGAAACAGACCGAGAAACTGTACGGTGAGTCTGTCACACGGCTTCCTGAGAGACAGCTTAGTGGTTAGAGCATCTGGATACAGATCAATAGGTCACAGGTTCAAATCCATCCATTCAACCATTGTCTGCTGCTAATCCCTGGGAGGGATTGCAGTGCTGCTTGTTCCCATTTTGGAGTCACGGGTGACTGGAGCCTAACCCAGTGGCCTTCGGGCCATAGGTGGGGTACACCCTGGACTGGGGCCAGCAAGTCACAGGGTTCAGGTTCAAATCTGTACACTGAATTCTGAATGACCCAACCCGGTGATTCTATTAAGCATACGTTCACTAAACTTCTTTTGACCTTTTTATTATTTTAGATTTCATCAAGGTGGGAGATGATTGTAGTGGACACAAAGGCAGAGGAGGCGACCACACCAACAAGTGAGATGTCTCCTCTCACCTGTTGCTGTTTTCAAAGCATCATTCTGCATCTTGCTGGTGATGTCGATAACAGCCACTTTCTCTCTCTGTCTCCGTCTGCATCAGATCGTCATCAACCTGTCTTGCTCCTATTGACATCGCCAACCCCAGCTACATGGGCGTGGGTCTGAAGTGTGCGGCAGAAGGGAACGGCTGGAGCTACAGCAAACCTCACAAAGCAAGCCCAGGAAGCGGGAACTTGGGCAAGGATGGCAACCATGGAAACCTCTCGCCCAAAAAGTCGTTCGACTCCACGAGAAGCCCCCCAGGAAAACCAGCGTGAGTCCACCTTAGCTAAGATCTTTAGCTTGTCAGGATATGGCAGTCTTGTTTCTTAGTGTAATCGACAACTTGAAGGCACTGTCCAATGATACTGCCCAAGTTCTCCCTGCTGAGTTTGGTGTTGTCCGCCCACCTGTGTGAAATCTAACTGTGCTGCCCACCTGTGCTGCCCACCTGTGTGAACTCTAACTGTGCTGCCCACCTGTGTGAAATCTAACTGTGCTGCCCACCTGTGTGAAATCTAACTGTGCTGCCCACCTGTGCTGCCCACCTGTGCTGCCCACCTGTGTGAAATCTAACTGTGCTGCCCACCTGTGTGAACTCTAACTGTGTTCCCCACCTGTGTGAATTCTAACTGTGCTGCCCACCTGTGTTAACTCTAACTGTGCTGCCCACCTGTGTTCCCTCAGAGGCGAGGACCAGTACGCGACTGAGATGTTCGATAACCCTCTTTATGGCTCCATGAAGTCAGGAACACGAGGCAAAGACCCCGAACGTAAGGATCACCTGGTGCCCCCAGACACCATCTTCTCCTTCCCCAAGCACCCCGACATCGTGGACCCTGACCGCCCCCCGGTGCCCACTCCTCGCAACCGCTCCTTCACCTGTTCAGAGTCCAAACCCACGTCTTTGACCCCTGGCCCCGTCCAACACCACCTGACCAAGAAACCGGTCGTGCCGTCTCGTTCTGACGGGGGAATGGCGGCCAGCCGGCCTCCTCTGCCGTTGAAGTCTCGGATTGGCTTGACCCCTGAGCTGCAGTCATCCCGACCCAGAGACTACAGAGACAGCTCAGAGATCCCATCCAAGCAACGCCAGCTACCCCGGGCTGGGCAGCCGCTTCCCAAAGATGGTACGACCTAACTTGAATCCTCCTGCATTTTATTTGCTTCATAAATTTGCTGCGTTTTCTCTCTTCGTCAGGATGTGAGATTTATCTGTCTCTCTTATGTTTCCTCCTCAGTGCATCCAGATGCAGCTCAGCCCCAGAAAATGGGTCGTTCTGTGAGATGACTTCCTGCTCTGTGAGATGACTTCCTGCTCTGGGAGATTACTTCCTGTTTGGTTCCTTGGGTACTACTTCCTGTCCTGCGAGTTATAACTGTGATTGGCTAATAAATAGTGTCTACAGTGGAGAGGACTGTTCAAACTGAACTCAAAGCGTACCACTGTAGGTCTCCCTGATACTCCATGTTTAAATCAAACACATCTTTGCTTTTGAAAGCCATTAGAGAATTATACCTTTGTTATCGGTAACACAAAAGCCATGTGTGAGTTCAGAATTGATCTTTTTGTTCTATGTCTCCTGTCCTGCCAAGAGCAAGACTGTTACACACATGCTGTATGTGTGTGCGTTTTCTGGCCTTGGTGGATGACGTTTTGCACACTCTTCACAAATATCGTCTTCTATGAATCATTTAAATCATCACACCCATATTTGTCTGCCTTGCTCATGTGTGTTATGTGACTTTGGACGCCACAAACTAAAGGGAATACAAAATATTTGCATAATAAGCTCATGTATGGCTTGTCGCACGATTGTCCTAAGTAAATGCCGCCATCTGCTGCAACTCTACGGTACTGCGGGTGTTTCTTTCAACGTTCACAAATATGGACACGGTTGTCCATGAAATATGACGTATCAAACTTTGACCCAATGGGTTTTCAAACATAATTACACACGTCATCAACCCGAGACAGAAAATACAGCGCCGACAATGGTGAGAATATTTCATTCCTTAAGAAAGATTACGTTTTTGAATGTCTTATCACATGTATTTAAGCGACGCAATGTTGTAAACATCCCCCAGTGGTGTAACAATTAAGATAATACATTAATCGATCAATGAATCAATCATTTTATTGCCAAATGCCCACGCAATTAGCCCGCGTCGTTAGCTAGCTGGCTAGCCTGATGAGCATCACATGCATTCCCTGACGGAATCTCAAACAATCTATTATACGTATAAACATTTAATCGATACCTTCACTGCTCGCTACTTAATGAATCAAATGTTTTGCATTACAGCTTTTCTACTCGTTTTTCAAATCTTTGGTCGGTAAGGACGTGGTAGTGGAGCTCAAAAACGACTTGAGGTACGTGTTGATGAGTTAAATTGCTATATCACAGAGCTGTTAACGAGTTGCCAAATACGAATAACTAAAAACGACCTTGTTTGCGATGTCTGAGGACATGTGAAGAGTCTCAAAAATACGATATAAGGCCATCAAACTAACAGGATAGTATATCAAGTGTACTGTACTACAGTCCTGCTACTGTCTACAGCTCCCGTGACTTTTCCATTACTTTGTCAGCGCATCACTACCGCCTCTAAAACATTAGTACTACCGTAAATAGTTACGGATACGTCGTAAACACCTGTTCAACGGGATTTTCATGTCAAGATAGTAACAGTTAATGGTACAACAACGTACGTTTGTATGACGTATGCGTTCCTTTTTCAGCATCTGCGGTACACTTCACTCAGTTGATCAGGTAACTAGGCACGTTCTTGCAATTTACAACCTCACAAATACCACTACCTCAGTGACAAGTAATCTAACTCATTTCCACGCTCGCTGTTTTGTGTGCGATTATTGCTTATTTCTTCCCAGTATCTGAACATCAAACTCACAGACATCAGTGTGACCGATCCGGAGAAATACCCACACATGGTGAGTTTTCATGCCTGCCACTCACTGCATATCTGCCACTCACTGCATATCTGTCACTCACTGCATATCTGTCACTCACTGTATATCTGCCACTCACTGTATATCTGCCACTCACTGCATACCTGCCACTCACTGCATACCTGCCACTCACTGCACATCTGCCACTCACTGCACATCTGCCACTCACTGCATATCTGCCACTCACTGCATACCTGCCACTCACTGCATACCTGCCACTCACTGCACATCTGCCACTCACTGCACATCTGCCACTCACTGCACATCTGCCACTCACTGTATATCTGCCCCTCACTGCATATCTGTCACTCACTGCAATCACATTCTCACTCATTGTACATCTGCCACTCACTGCCCATCATCTGTCACTCACTCATACCTGCATCACTGGCATACCTGCACCACTCAATCTGCCAAATCACTGACATCTGCCACCATGACATCTGCACCTGAATTGCCTCTGACTATCTGTCACTTCACTGCATACCTGCCACTCACTGCATATCTGCCACTCACTGCATATCTGCCACTCACTGCATATCTGCCACTCACTGCATATCTGCCACTCACTGCATATCTGTCACTCACTGCATACCTGCCACTCACTGCATACCTGCCACTCACTGCATATCTGCCACTCACTGCATATCTGCCACTCACTGCATATCTGCCACATGCCAGACAGGGAGCGCCAGTTTGATGGTGTCTTAGAGTGCGTTATGAGGAGGAGTGATTTGGGGAGACGGGGCACCTGAGAACAAGATGGCGTCACCTGTTTCTTGACGCATCTTAAGTCTTTTCAGTGGAACCTTAAGTTTAAGTGTCGGGTTCATCAGGGTTCCATCAGGTTAATCAGGTTCATAGATTCCATCAGGTTCTTCAGGTTCAATTTGGGTTCATCAGGGTTAATTGGGGTTCATCAGGTTCATAGATTTCATCAGGGTTCATCAGGGTTCATTGGGGTTCATCGGGTTCATAGATTTCATCAGGGTCCATCAGTGTTCATCGGCGTTCATCAGGGTTCATCGCCATTTGTAACGAGGTACAGTCAGACTGGAACTCTTGTGTCCTGCTCCTCTGTCTAGTCTCCTAGCAGCCTGATGATACCTGCTGCAGTTAATGTCAGCTTTGTATCCCGCAGCTGTCTGTGAAGAACTGTTTCATCCGGGGCTCTGTGGTTCGCTACGTACAGCTGCCCGCTGATGAGGTGGACACACAGCTACTGCAGGATGCCGCCCGCAAGGAGGCCATGCAGCAGAAGCAGTGATGTCATCGTCCATGTCATCGGTGATGTCATCACTGGAAGAGGAGAAGGGGGAGGAGTCTTTTGACGCATCTGATGTTGTTGGTTATTTGAATCATGTTATTGCCGTCAGTCTCTTCGAAAAGCCTTTCAGGGTGGAGATCTGAATTCCTCTAGGAAGTGATTTCTCCTCTCGTTTGGACATCTTTGGGGTTCTGAGTAACTTTGAGTTTGGTCTTTGAGGTCACTATCTAGGTTACACACTCCAAAGTGAGGCCATGGTTTTAAATAACAGACGATTAAGTTTAGATGTGACCAATAACAGTAATTGAAACAGTCTTTCTTTACCTTGTACAAATTAAATATGTTGATGTTTTGCGTTTTTTTATAATAGAATAACTTGCGTTCTACTCCAAGGTTTATACATGCTGTTTCTTCTCAATCTGCCACTCGTAAATGCTGTTTGTTTTTCAATTGAATGATTTTCAGTTTCTAACCTCC
This sequence comes from Plecoglossus altivelis, assembly GCA_036571765.1. Classification (NCBI taxonomy): domain Eukaryota; kingdom Metazoa; phylum Chordata; class Actinopteri; order Osmeriformes; family Plecoglossidae; genus Plecoglossus; species Plecoglossus altivelis. The sequence goes on from BROE01000028.1 coordinate 722,904, forward strand.
AAAAAAAGCACCTCATTTCTGATTAATTTAGGTATTGTGTTTAAATAAACCTTGCTTTGATCCTTGCTCAGGGTGACAGTTGATTGACAGATTAGGAGAGTCGGTAAAGATGATCGTTGACAGATATTGAAGGAGCACCTTTGTCGATCCCATTGAGGGAGCACTTACCTTGGACATCAGGGGTGAAAACATTTAGAAATAATATTAAATATTAACTACATTTACCTCTCAAACCATCTTGACTTTGAAAGATATTCCGATTCCAAATCTTTCGAAAGTCAAATACTCAACGCTATCGGATAGGCTGATCGGATAGGCTGCTGAAACTCACCGGATATAATGTCACTAGTGCTCAGGTGTAAGCTATTTATCCGGATGGTAATTGCTTGCGCACAACAACCAACTTGTCATCACGATGTGCCGCTTCCTAGCTGTTCCCAACGTTAGAGCAAAAAGCAGTCTGAAATGTGTGTAGGGAAACCAGACTACAATATACAGACTCCGTATCTATGAGATATAACGGCTTGAGTACGTGGAACAACGGGCAAACTTTAGCGTTCCCCGGCCATAGATCACTGATGAGAGTGCTCCTGCCCCGATTAAGAGACAGAAAAAACAGCAGTGATAAATCGCTTCTCCTAGACTGGATGATCTCCTAGTTTCTGCAAGTTCTGCACTGACACCATGGTAAGAATACACGCAAATATGTTCGTCGGGTATGGAGAAATGAGTATATAGATACGCCACGCCGTGTTTAAGGGCTTAGTTTGATTGGTTGGATGTTGTGTTCTGCAGGAGTGTCACGCCTCAGGAGGCGAACAGAAGGAGAAGCGTGTACAAGTCACCGACACGGCAGATGTAGGTGAAGAGGTGAGGCCCTTCTACTCGTATAAACTGTAAACTAGTGTTGCCACCCGGTTCTCTAGGGATCGTTTGCTGTTTGTGAACAATTTAGCCGGTTTTTTTTTTAGTCCTTAGCGGGACACGATTTGTCCCGTTTTTTCTTGTGAATTTCTCCATTTCAATTTCGTAGTTTTCAATTAAACGTATACAATACAAATTAACTAAAAAACTACCGCCGTTTTTTAGATGGGTGAGGCTCGCGTGGGTTCTCCACCTTGCTCCACATCGGGAGAGTTAACGGGAGAATGTTCTGATGAAGAGGTAATCGTTCGTCTCTCGCTCATATAAATATAGAGATGGTGTGTTTGACGTCGTTGCATTTCTGCAGATATCGACAAAAAGAGAGCAACATTTAAGACTTGGACCAGTGAACCTTGATGACACTTTGCCATTCGACTTCAGAGACTTAGACCGCACCCATGCAAAGGTGGAGGAATCAATACTTCACCCAGAGCCTCTTCAGCACAAGTCATGTAATGTTGACAGGCCGTCTGTCGGTTAATAAGATGTTAATGGATCCTTTTTCACAAGAATAAACTGTATCCTCAGGACATTGCGATAACATGATACCTTAAGAAAACGTTTTGGGGGTTTGGTTGATAAGCATGATCGATGATGAGGATGCAAGTTACTCGCCTTAATCAGTGTCCACTTTGAAGATGCACGATTTTCTGGGTTTTGAGATACAATTGTCTGAAAATATCGACGAGAAACGGTTGCGAATAAAAGTTTCATAGAAATGATAAGCGGGCTTATTTCTCAAGAATTACTTTATTTTCACAAAGTAAAAAAACAAAACGGGGTGACGTTACAGAGGTGAAAGCAGAAGAGGTAGCCTGAAGCTAACTTAAATGTTAAATGTCCATTTTGAAAATATTCCTTTTTACAAGAAAACTCTACAGCTTCAGCATATAACTTGATAGTAACGTGCCAGTTAAATCACTAAGTGTTTGTTAATCCTGACCTCTTTAGTCTTTCTAGGGAGTTACACTACAGTTGCTTCTCCTGGATCCGAACTTCACTGAATCCAAGAAACACTCAAATGAATACATAAATCCATTACCTTTATTTTACATTCATACATCTAAGATTGTACAGTTTAATGCAGTAAAAAAAAAACTAATCCAAAACTAAACCTAGAGGATTTAAGAGATTGAGCGATTATGATTTGCACGGTTTAAAGTTGGTGACGAACATGTTAGAAAATATACACCCAAACCACGCCCCCCCTCCCCCCGCATAAACCTTGGACACGTGACGTCATGAAGCTGTACCTTAACAGGAAGTGTGAACATAAAAGTCACCATCGACCTGATAAAAAGGCACATTAAGTACACAGTGTATGTACAAACACGATTTTGGACAATTATACAACTTCACTTTAGCTTCTAGAACGACAAACTTGTAAACCTTTACTTACCAACAAAGAAAACTCAAACAAAACAACATCTATACAAATACGTTTTGAAGTCAAATATCTTCTTGGTCATACCAAAGCAGAAATGCATATTTCAACATTTAATCATAGATTGGCTCCGCCAGCAGAGAGCAACCTGATAGATATTACACATTATGTCACAATATTTATGCAGTTGCCCAGTTCATGAACGTTAACTATTGGCAACAGTAGTAATGAATCATGCATTTCTTCCACTACAAAGAGCAGCAATCATTCTCTTCATTTCAGCAAAACCAATTAAGATGTCACGTTTGCAGTTCCCCCCCCCCCTCACTTCAAAAGTGGCAACTCAACATGTTATCATAGGTAGACGGAAAATGTCTTAAATTCTATATACAGCCAAATCTTTCATTACCTTAAAATATAGTACCACCCTTCAATCAAAATTTCAAATACTTTCAGAAAAAGTAAGTTCTTTTATATAAAATACTTCATCCTCAAAAACTGGATTTTTCTCTTTACATTCCATCCTTTAGTCAACAAAATAAAGCTTTATATTACGTACCTTCAAAGCTTAAAAACACTGCCGGCATAATTATATATTTATATCTATGTAGAAATAATAAAGTGACTAAGATACCAGCTGTGGTTCACATGTTGAGGAAACCCGTTTACTTGGCACATATTGCCCATATAACTTTCCCATCAAATCAACACAGTGTGGCACTACAGTTTTGGATGATTGTACGCAGTGGGGTCTTTGAATGCCGTGGTCAATATGGCTGCCCTTTTCTGCTGCCTCAGCAGGTTTTAGTCAGGTCTGTAGGCAGATCTGAGGTGGAAACTCGGTACTGGATCTTTGTGTTGGTTATCGCACCGTGCTTCTGTCGAAGGTGCAATCGTAGCTGACTCTTGTGGCGAAAGTGCAAGTTGCATTTCTCACACTGAGGGGTAAAGAGATAAGTCAGCGTTAATTTGTATCTATAAGTATTGATGTTGAAGGTTTGATTGGAAGTTTAAAAAAATGTTTTTTTAAGTGTAAGAGTAAATCATGTTTGTGTGTGTGCGTGTGCGTGTAAGGTCAGGATAAGGTTTGGGCGTGTGTGCTTGCAAGTGTGCAAGGTCAGTATAAGGTTTGTGCGTGCGTGTAAGGTCAGTATAAGGTTTGTGCATGCGTGTAAGGTCAGTGTAAGGTTTGTGCGTGCGTGTAAGGTCAGTATAAGGTTTGTGTGTGCGCGTGTGCAAGGTCAGTATAAGGTTTGTGTGTGCGTGTAAGGTCAGGGTAAGGTTTGTGTGTGCGTGTAAGGTCAGGGTAAGGTTTGTGTGTGCGTGTAAGGTCAGGGTAAGGTTTGTGTGTGCGCGTGTGTACTTACATGGTAGGGTTTCTCTCCTGTGTGTATCCGCAGGTGACTCTTCAGCGTCTGCAGGTGACGGAAACGCGTCCCGCAGATCTCACAGGGGTACGGTTTCTCCCCCGTGTGTATCAACACGTGCGCCCGCAGGTGAGCTACCTGATGAACACAATAACAACACTCATTTAGTAGCCATCTATCAGAGCTGCATACAGGAAAGAGGGGATTTTAACTCTGCAGTCTAATCCAAGGACTACAGCACACAAGCAGTTAGTCTAGTGAGTTCACAACAGGTTCCTACCTCACTTCCTGTTAGCTTTGAGAGGAACTCACCTGAACAAAACGCGCTCCACACGTCTCGCATTTGTATGGCTTTTCTCCTGAGTGAATGCGTGTATGGGTCTTGAGGTTAGCTGGTCTGTTGAACTGAGCACCACAGATATTACACCGATACGGCTTTTCTCCTGGAACATAAGAAACACACACGCACACTTCAAGCAGTGAAACACAAGAGAGAGAGAGAGACACAGACAGAAAGAGATACAGAGACAGAGATACAGCGTGAGAGAGATAGACAGAGAGTGAGAGAGACAGACAGAGAGAGACAGACAGAGACAGACAGACAGACAGACAGAGAGAGACAGAAAGACGCAGTACTTCAGTGGTCTGATCTGGCCACTTCCTGGATGTTCCTCTAGTACCTGTGTGAACGGTCTTATGGCTGGCGAGGTTTCCTTTGTAGCGGAAGGCGGCCTGGCAGCGATCACACTTGTATGGCTTGTCACTGTGCATCTGCAGCATGTGGCGTTTCAAAGCTTCCTCCTCGGCATACTTAGAGTCGCATTCGTTACAGAAGAACGTCCCATTTTCTGTTTGATAAAAAGAGAGAGGGGGGGGGGGGAGTTAGACGTCTGAGGGGGGTCTTTGGTGTGTGCTTGTTGTGGGCCACGGGAAATGATGCTTTGGTTTAAAAAAAAAAAAAAATTAATCAACCAACCACAGCTGGAGTCAGAGTATTCTGAATGGAGCTCTGACATCTCCTCAGCCAATCGAGACACGCTGGTGTTGGGACAGACATCAGAGTGCTGTGGAGACTGGGAGCCGCAGGAGGAGCACTTTAAGTGGCTGATGTAGAGAGAGGAGTGTCCGTCTGTGCTTCGCTGCGATCCCTCAAGTGCTCTATAGAGAGACACAACACATTCCCTTTGTCAGACCCCTTCAACAGGATGGGCTCCAATGCAACAGGGACAGACAGCAGATATGTAGGCCAACGGAAGTGAATAAAACATAGCCCCTAGGTTAGTTTTAACACTAAAAAAGGATGCTACTATGGAAAAACAATTAAAACAGTGGAGAGGTTTCTAGTGAAACAGGTCATCGCGTGCACCCACACGCTTCAATATTCTGTTTGGTAAAACTGACATTCAAAGTTTGACCAGTTCTGAAAGTTGTGTAGTAAAAAAAAGAGTTTTTTGGCATGATGACAAAGACGATCACAGGATGAACAGCTGAACCTCAGGGCCTCACCTGTTGATGATGTTGTTGAGGCGGCTGGCCTGAGGGGCGGGCAAGTCCTCCGCCTGTTCACTGATCTTGGAGGACATCTGAGGGTCCATGTGGTCCGCGTCCCCAGGGTGGAGGTAGGGAGTCAGACCGAGGCGCTGGGGAGAGAGGAGGCCTGGCTGCAGCCCAGGTACCTCCTCTTCTTTGGCGCTCTGATTGAGCACGATGAACTTGTACTTCTTCCAGTTGCGAGCCTTGGGGTCCTGAGCGCTGGGCGGAGCCTGGGCACGGGCGGCCTGAGAGAGGCCTGCGTTCTTGCTGCTGCTGGACTCGGTGGGGGAGTTGGGCTGGCAGTCGGACTTGAGCGGGCTCTGAGGGCTGCTCATCAGTCCCTTACGACCGACGGAGGAGATACCCAGGGGGTAGTGCTGGTGGCTCATGTCTTCCTCCATCTGGGCCGCGTGCTCCTTCCCCGCCTCCTTCAGCGCCTCGTGAGCCAGACCCGGGAAACCTCGCTTCCTGGACGCGGCGACCGCCAGCTGGCCGACTGCTTCGTGGCTCTCCCTCCGCACCTCCTCCTCCTTGGCTGGCTCCCTGGAGGAGGAGGAGGAGTAGGCGGAGGTGTAGCAGGGTCGGCTGTACTCCACCCTCATGCTGCCTCCGGCGTCCGGAGGGGAACAGTGCTTGTGGTGTACGCTGCTCTTGGACAGGTCAGCGAAAGCGTTTTTGGCATCGGTCAGCTTGCAGAGGGGGAAGGGGAACCCTTGCATGGGGAACTGGCCGTAGAGATGGTAGTTACTGGGAGTGTTGACGCTGTTGAACATGCTGGAACCATAAGGTCTTCCATCCCTGAAGGGTGCCATGCGGCCAGGCAGGCTGTCCACCACCTCGTGGGGACGGTACGCATGCACGTCCTGGGGCAACAGCAAGGGGCTGACCAGAAACTCATCTCTGGGTAGTTTAGTGGTCGGGTCACTGTGGAGACGTAGCAGAGAGGGTGATCAAACAACTGTCAAACGCTCGATTTGAACAAATATGTTTAACGTTTTAACGCAGCAGTTAAACTGATTTCCTGATGTGCCTACCTTGACTTAATAAATCTGTGACAGGTGTCCACAACATGGTCCATCTGCAGGTAGATGGCAGTGTTCATGATAGCCATGATCAGACTTTCTTTCAGGGTTAGTCGGGACGTGTACATGAACTCTAACAGGATAGCAAAACCCTCTGGGTCCACCTTCGGGTCCAAACTGATGGCGTTTAAGTTGCATTTCAAGGAATCGGTGAAGATCGTGTAAAATAGCCCACTGAAAGACGGAGTTAAGAGAGAGAAGGGAGGGGTTAAGATGGAATATGAATCACTGTCACTGGAATGCGTGGTGAATCAAACATTTGAGCGCACAGACTTATGGGATCATGGACACACACCTGCAAGCCATGAGGACGGTCTTGTGTGCCCTGAATTGCTGTCTGCAGACCAGGATGGTGACGTCCGTCAGGATGTCTCGGCTGCGCAGCCGGTTCAGATTGAGCAGAACGTCACTGGCATGGCGCGTGAACTGTATGCAGCTGTCTGCTGCGCAAGCCATTTTATCAAGCTCTGCAAGGCGGGAAAAAAAACATACATACAAAAATTTAAATGGTGAAAAAAAATTAAATGTTTTTTTTTTGGTAAAATACGCGGGTTGTTTAAAACTATAGTTTTGGCGTGAATGTCTGAAACACCAAGAGTAGATTTCAGTGAAACTTTTTTTTATCAAAGCTCTCCAACGGGCGGCGCTGTTTATTAAGATATGAAATTTGGCGCTTTCCATTCTAATGCCAACATTCACTCCTTAGTTAACAAAGTAGCACAACATGAAATCCCCAAGATGAACAGTTTCCCCCCGAAGATCGCCAAACTTTGCAACAGTAAATTAAACACATCAAGCTTGTGAAAAATCGTATTCTGTGGCCAAATATGATGTAGTCCTTAATTAGCGCGTAATACATTTTTACCTGCAATATATTGTATGACGACCAAGACCAAAATGAAGGTGTTTCCCAGCATCATCCCACTGTTTGTTCGTAGATTTGTATAATATTAAACCAACCCCTATCTGATTCATTATAAATCTAAACATATGCTCTAACATGCATTTTAATTTTGCTTGCTTTTTGACAGAAGTCAGTCAGAAATTGAGGTAGGTTACAGTCCATTTTTTATTATGAGTTAGTGCCAATAGCTTATAACGACGATTCCAAAGCAATAACTGACATCCATGCCTTGATTTAAACAGGCTTTACACCTAATAAACTTAAAGCAAAGGTCTTTTCTCATGAATACTGTAAGGTCTGCCTTGACAATATAGACTGCTGCTCTCCAACCGCAAGATGTCATGGTTTACTATGCAACGCGTGTTCGGCACATGTTGGAAGTTATGAATATAACTTCAGCACCATCTTCGCCGTGTCACAACCAAGCAAACGGATTTAAACACCCTTTTACCACAACTATTAACTAGGCTAATTAAAACTGAGGCGTAGGCTATTACAGATATTACATGTAGGTTACGAAACAATTCGCTTTAGACCACAAAGAACAGTATTGCGTTTAAGGACTGATTTATGATCGTATCTCTAAATGCCAAGTCAGAGGTTGCAACTGGAAACGCCCGCACTCATATGAAAAGAACATTTATTGATATACTATAAGATAAGATCGACGTTGCCATTTGTTCCAACTTTAATTAGGTAATTTAATACGTTGTCATGTTTTCAAATGTTGCCATTTAAGCCCACTTCTTGTCAGCCAAAGTTGTCTGTCAACATAACAACCCCACTAGCTCACTTGAAAACACCGTCTCAAACTACACTTGAAGTTGCCTAACATTTAATTCCGTCAATAAACTATTGGCAAGAACAACCAGAGATGTGGTCGCCAAGTTTAATTCATCAAGTTGGTGTCCCAAGATCTTGCCTTTCCCAACAGCGGTCTGCGTGCGGATATAAATGTGAACACTTAAACGCTTCACAACCACGGCAGGCAACAATGTTTTCGTCCCTTTCCTTACAAGTGAGTGATAACACAAGACAAATCTTATATTGACACAGCGCGTTGCATGATAACCTAGCCTGTTCTGCTTGTCATTGTATGCCAAAGCCACATCTATCTCAACAGAGTAACCTACTTATAGCTGCCAATAAAATGACAACCTGTTATCAAAACAAGCTTCCCCACTGATAAACAAAATCTCCACATTTTACTCCTTCACAAGGCAATGACACTTGTGGACGCGGAGTAATTATCAGCCCCCAATAAAATGTTCAACTTCAGAGTTAGTAATTGTTGGAGCATGGGAGAGCGGCGCATTGAAAACCGGAGCGTCTTGTTTATTATTAGTAGTCCAGCTCACCACTCAGCTATTGCTAGCTCCGCTCAGCGTAAGCTCTTATCTTCCCTAACTGGGAGCGGAACACCGCTTTAAACCCCCGGTTTCAAGCGCGCTCACCCAGACCTCTGACAGCGAAGCGCCGCTGATCAAGCTTAACATTAGGTATAGGATCTGTCAAGAGTACTATCACAAGCCCAGACTCTCAGTATAAACGGCTCTCACTGGCCGACAAACACTTAAATAAACATTTTAAATACATTCACAGACTGTCACTCCAACATCACCAGCACCGGGAGGGCAGCAGAGCCTAGAGCTTCGCGCCATATTTACAGAGGGAAAATAGGAATTTAAAAAATCACCTGGTAGCGCTTTCCTAGAAACTTCTTGCATCACCACTTCTAAGAACCCCAGTTCTAAGAATCAGACGAGCTCAATTCTCGGAATTTGAGCCTGCGACCATACCATTTTCAGAGGGCTGGGTTGAGTAGGGTTTTTGAAAAAGTTAACATTTAATCTTGCTCGAATTTGTATTTTAATCTATATTATCAATTATATGTTTATAAAGGATCTTAAATGAATTAAAATGTTAAATAATTCTTTAAAAGCATATTATTTTTCACCGTTATGGGAAAAAAATACTGTGGTGGGAATAGAAACACCCTCTTTTTGGAACCGTCCATTTGAGAGAATCACGTGGGCAGACGAGCTGGTTTAACAACCAATACCCTGAGCCGAAGATCCGAGATTCTCAGAACTAATTTACTATTCAATGACATAAGCAAAGTATCCATTCGATGTGTTCCCCCTGTAATAAAGTCACTGGCAAAGTGTTCTCACTGCACCGGAGCACACTCGGACACGGGTATCCCAGACCTATGTGAAATTATGAATTTTTGTTTCTTCTGCAGAGAAAGGCTCAAATATGCTATGACAGATTTCTATCTTCATTTCTGTGGATTGCTGGTTTAATCGCCACTGGTTTGTTTTTGGACAGGCTTTCATCTGAGACACTCGTTTGGAAACGCAGTAATTTGGCTTTAGTGCTTTCTCGAAACTTGTCAGTTTAATGTGTGACTATATTCTTTTGGCAGACTGGACGCCCCGCCGCGTGCAGTGTAGCATCTAGACTATTTGAATGCAGTTCAAGAACATGATGCCATTTGCATTATTGCATCCTTCGATGCATAGGTCAGGCAAATCTACCAAACGAATGAACTCGTGTTAATCCTCTGTGTTTTCGGTGTTGAATCTCGATCTCAAAATCAGAATATTGCAAACTGTGAGGTTTTAAAAAACAAACAGCTATTTTAGTAGGTTATAAAGTAATAATTTATACTGGGTTCGACTTGAAGCGAATTGTCGTGGGCCAAAACGCGCTGCTTACACAAGGCTGCTTAGCTAAATAAAGGTGAACTTAACCTTTAGGCTAGCCTCGTCTTGTATTTCGCGTTCAATAGGTTCGTTCAGTTTTGGTACAACAAGCAGAGGCCTGTGGCATGGTTGACTTGCACAGCCCAAAGTACCGTTTTGAATTCTGACATGTTTTACGTAGCTGTTTCATATGTCAGGTGTCAAGGCCAAGTCCCGGAACAGCTGTTTGTCACTGGTCCGACCCGAGGCACTTGCTCGCACAACGTCTCACATGATCAGACTGTCCCTTTGCGAGAATGAGAAATTAGACTGAACGTTTCTATGATTATTTCAGGCACCGATTAAGATTATATTAACAATTTATCGGCAATCGGTAGCCTACGATACAATGTCTTACCAGATGAACATGTTAGGATACTTATTATAAACGTGATTTCCAGCAGGCTATTGTACTCGTAATTTCTTTAAACACGACACATCGTGCTGACTTCAAACTGTTGCCAGTGTATTAAGGGTACAGTGCTAGTTTGTGCAGTTCAGCCTATTACATTTTAAACGGCTTTTCTTTTAATCAAATAACATGTTTTGCGTTATAAACAATCCCTTCATGGGCAGTAAAAAGTCTATCTTAAAAAGGTTGAAAGCACACACGCCACCATCCTAAATTCTGAGCAATGCTAAGCGCACGGTGTTTCCCACAAATCCCTTGCAGATTGGACTAGTTCGGCCAGTTCATGTTGTTATAAACAGCTTCCTTTTAGATACACATTGTTTGGCTTTAGCTGCGACTCTTAGTCTGTGAAACGGGGATGTATGTTCTAAACAAGCACTTATTAAAGGTGCAAGATACAGACTTAGTGAAATATTTGGAGGCCTATTGCAAAACTGAATACTTGTATTCATATTGACACTAACGTGTACCTCACATTTCCAGTTAGTAACTTCCAACAATAGAATAGTTCGGTATTAAACGGGAGATGGTTTATTTAGGTTTCTTCTGTGAGAAACACAAGATGCTTGAAGTGTGTGTTCATGGATTGTTATCTTGTCTTGAAGCTGTAGATGTGAAGAAGCAGTTTGTCCTACTTGTTGATCCCAACGGTTTAAATGTTGCTTTTCCGGACTAACTGGCTTCAATAGAAGAAAAAACGGCGTTCTTTTAATTACATCACCTCAAAGTTTCTTGATGTCAGTTGTGAATTGACATTTCAAAGTGTTTTTTTTCCTACTTCCCCTGGCCGCTTGGCACCGTTCTCATTGAATTATGAGATTAAGACAAGTAGGAGATGGATGTTGTGTTCATGTTTCTGCTAACGATCGGGTTACGCTGCCATACGAGGCCCGTGATACTAACCCAGAGGCTGTTTCTGCTGGGTCCAAATCAGGGCCTGGCTGTCCTCGCGCATCCTGTTCGCTCCCTGGTACAGGAGAAGCATGTGCTGAGCTGAGGAGACAAATGTGGAGACATTAGTGTTGGTTGAGCGTTCAGTCAAAGCAAAGATCAGGTTTAATGATTAGCATTGATCTGGTGTGACATATCGATTTGATGAAAATGGACGTAATAGGCATTAATTAGTTTTCATGTCGGCAGTATGCATGAACTAATTCTTTATTTAAGGATGCAATGCTTGTATTTATTTTTGCATTCAAGTGTGTCAAAATATCAATAAACGGTCCTCAAAAGGCAAATGTTGTTTTTCATTTTCTTTATTGTATATATTTTTTGGAACATAAAGGAGAATCTAGCAATGTCAGAAACGTTTTGTGCGTTAATTACAGTGGCGTTCCTTAAACTGCGTAACAGTCATTTTCTGAAAAAACTACAGGTGAATAACAATTTGGTGCCTTGCGCTTGACGTGTCAGACTCGCGAGCATGACTCCCAAAGGTACTGATGTCACTCAAACCTTTGTGAACTTGTGTTCCCAAAACAAAGACTTTTTGTGTTCTTTCTGTTCTGAAACGGCTATATCCAACTCTGAGGTAAACGCAGAGGTGAACACCAGTGAAGACAGGAAGACCTGTTCTATAAATAGCAAGCTGCTCAGCCTCGCTCGAGATGTGTGGGCCCATTTCTCAGAGCAGAGGTTACACAGGATGTCAGGTGATTAAGAACGTCGGGGTTTTTTTTTCCATCTCTGAAAAACGTGTACAGGCAAGATCTACCAGTACCTGTGGGAATATCGCTTTGCGTTGTCTTTAGCCTCTTGTCAAGTGTGTTTCATTACAAGAGCATCGCGGCAATGGAGGGCTCTGTGTGATTCCACCGCGCTCAGAAGTGAATGACCTACATACTTTGAAAGCCTTTGGGAAAGATCATATCAGGCCCTGCTCTGACTGACAAGTTTTTTACTGTTCTCATTATTTAAATTATCATAGAAAGTGAATGTGGGTTAACATTAGACGATCAGGAATGGAATATTTTAGGTACGCACATCTGAGAAGCTTGAACTGTGGGAGGAACTTTGGTTAAAATGTGGTTGTTATTTTTTTTTTGTAGAAACATTGTAACTTTTGAAACAAATGTACTTGAGGTCAATCCATTTTGACAGACGTTTCTTGTGGAAAATCATTGGCCTGAATTATTGTTTCAAATACAATTTCTGCACATTTTATGGACAGAAATTAATCTGGGCCTTGACTTATATTACCATGTTGAACTGTGGACATATACCTAATTAAGTATAATCACTCGGATAATCATTCACCTTTCACAATTAGACTTGCATCCCAGCTGATACAGAATGATATTGAAATAAGTTATGTTAAAAGAAAACAATTTTTGGGGGGGTAAGTTTGCAAAGTTTCTTAGTTTGAAAAGGTTGCTTGAATCAATGATATTCCTTCCTTTAGGAAGAGTTACCATTTCCCCTCTTCACTTTTGTTTAGGAGGCTTGGGATCATGTTAGACGATAATGTCAACGATTTCTCCCTTCGGAAGCTGCTAGCTTTTTTTATCTGCAACGACGTCCCAACACGGCACTCCAGGTGTTTGCAAGGGGAAAGAATGTCTCAGAAATAATTAAGACGCACGCTTTTACAACAATCTTCAATTCAGCATTGCCAAAGAAAGACTATGTTGGGGCCCAAACAAAGAGCAACGTCAACTTTATTTCAATCCACTTGGGGGATGTTTAAGGCTCCCCAGAACTGTTATGCATAATGCACAGCTATAAACCCATCCAGGAGTTTGGAGAGAGATGTGTAATTTACCCAGGCACCATGCTGTGCCCAGCTACACAAGGATGAGATAATTACTGCAAAACCTTGGCAAACTTTTACTCAACCAATTCCCAACAAAAATAAATGACCCACTTACGGAGGCAGGAGAGTGTGGATTTGACAGAGACTAGCTGATCAATACCCACCCCCTGCCCCTGCCCTTGCCCCAGCCCCAGCCTAAGCCCCTATCCAGACCCTACCCTGCCCCAGCCCCACCGATTGCCCACCCCCTGCCCCTGCTCCAGCGCCACCCCCTGCCCTGCTCCAGCCCCAGCCCAGGCCTAGCCCCACCCCTTGCCCAGGCCTAGCCCCACCCCTTGCCCAGCCCCTGCCCTGCCCCTGCCCTGCCCTTGCCCAGCCCCTGCCCTGCCCCTGCCCCTGCCCCTGCCCTGCCCTGCCCTGCCCAGCCCCCATCCTGTAAGGAAGGATAAACATCTTCCTTAACCCCTGGCTGTTCTATCTCTGTTCTATCTCTGTTCTATCGCTGTTCTATCACTCGGTTAGTATGACCTTGTGTTTGACAAAGTGACTTATCCATGATCTATTCCTCTCATGTCCATGCACCCCAAACTCACCTGCCTTTTGATCTGTTCTGTATAACAGAATAACAGACATCCTTAATGGCTCTGACCATATATACCATAGAAGAGCTTTCCTCTTTGTCTCTAGTTTTTCCTTCTTTAAGGTGCTGGAGATTGCAGCCTCTAAGTTAAAGTTGTGGAGTTGAGATCCAAACTGACAAGTTTCAGCAACATGGATTCAGGTGGGAAAACAAAGAGGAACAAACACCATACATTTTTCACCTACTGTGTGGAAGATCTGACAGAGTGTAAAAGTACCACAGGATCTTAACACAAACCCAGTGTGGGTCACTGGATGGAAATGCCCGTTGACTAAAGCCTGAGGTCCGGAGGTTGCCTCACAACTTCTTTTTTTTTTCCTTTTCTTAATCTGTACACTTTTCTCTCATTTCTGCCCGTTTCACAGCAAATTTCTGCCAACTTCAGTGTTCACTGTCAGCAAAGAAGAGAGCGAGAAGCAGCGGTGCTCTGCTGGGCATGATGCAACCAGGCTGTAACCCAAACAGATATGCTGTTAGCTACAACACAGCCAGGGCTCCTCAGGTCTTTTCTTTAAAAGAAAAGCTTTTGTTGTTAACAAGTTTTCTCCCTTTCTCTCTCTCTCTTTCTCTCTCACACTTTCTCTCTCCCTCTCTTTTTCTCTCTTCCTCTCTCACACTTTCTGTCTCTGTCTCTCTCTCTCTATGTCTCTCTCTCTCTCTCTCTCTCTCTCTCTCTCTCTCTCTCTGTCTGTCTCTCTCTTCTAAACTCATTCTGTCCCAGCAGAATAGTCACATGCACACAACCCTCTGTTTTAAGGAAATGTGATCACCTATATAAGTGGAAGCAGTGTTGAGATCATCTTTGAACCTGTTTAACACAGATGTCATATCTTTAGTTGCTAAGCAGTAGTAATTGCGTATAAATTTTATAGACATGAAGTTATTCTAGGAGTAAAACAGAAACGGTGTAGATGAAGCCAAACGCTCATCTAAGAACATGTTAAGATCACTGGGATGGAGGTAGAGTTGTCTGGTGTGGGTGCTGCTGTGCTTCAGACGGCCTTCATGCAGATCATTGGTGTGGTTTGTCAGGTTTAGTTTAATCTCACACATCATTAATCAGACGTGTGTTCTACCCTTACAACTGGTTTTCTACCAATCAGACGTGTGTTCTACCCTTACAACTGGTTTTCTACCAATCAGACACGTGTTCTACCCTTACAACTCTGGCTTTCTATCACTCTCATTTGGAGAAAACGTCTTTTTATGTGGCTTTCTTTCTGTCTCTCTGTCTCTCTCTTTCTGTTTCACTCTTTCTGTCTCTTATTCTGTCTCTCTCCCCCTCTTTCTCTCCCCCGTTTCTCTGTCTCTCTCTCCCCTCTCTTTCCCCCTCTCTCCCCCTCCCTCTCTCTCTTCCCATCTCTCTTTCCCCCTCTCCCTCTGTCTCTCTCCCCCCTCTATTTCTCCTCTGTCCCCCTTCCTCTCTCTCTTCCCATCTCTCTTTCCCCCTCTCCCTCTCCCTCTCTCCCCCCCTATTTCTCCTCTCTCCCCCTCCCTCTCTCCCCCTCTAT
>BROE01000028.1:743502-801002 GCA_036571765.1 Plecoglossus altivelis
TTTCAACATCGTTATCAGAGAACTGACCCTGACAGATTTTGTTGTAATAAGTCTTTCTGGAAAATCTATCAAATTAGAATCGTAATTTAAGGAAAACTAGAAGTTTCAGAGATGTTCAAATCAGCTGTTGACAGAGTAACCTGCAGGTCCTGAAGAAAGCTTCTCTTCATATTGAAGAGTCCAGAACACGAATTAAAGGGATCTCATTCACTGGCTACTGGAGTCAGTCTTCAGTAGAGACCAAACTGAACTGGAGTCAGTCTACAGTAGAGACCAAACTGAACTGGAGTCAGTCTTTTGTAGAGACCAAACTGAACTGGAGTCAGTCTTTAGTAGAGACCAAACTGAACTAGTGTCAGTCGTCAGTAGATACCAAACTGAACTGGATTCAGTCTTTAGTAGATACCAAACTGAACTGGAGTCAGTCTTCAGTAGATACCAAACTGAACTGGAGTCAGTCTTCAGTAGATACCAAACTGAATTGGAGTCAGTCTACAGTAGAGACCAAACTGAGCTGGAGTCAGTCTACAGTAGAGACCAAACTGAACTGAAACTGAACTGTTTCTAGACCCTATAGATCCATCATCAGACACTAGATGAACATAGAAAGTTCAGCAGGTCCAGATCATTCAGACACTGGAAGGGACCCATGTTTCTTTGTGGTGGTGAATAACGCGAAGGTTATTAGTAATGTGAGGGTTATTAGTAATGTGAGGGTTATTAGTAATGTGAGGATTATTAGTAATAATGCGAGGGTTATTAGTAATAATGCGAGGGTTATTAGTAATGCGGGGGTTATTAGTAATGCGGGGGTTATTTGTAATGCGAGGGTTATTAGTAATGTGAGGGTTATTAGTAATGTGAGGGTTATTAGTAATGTGAGGGTTATCAGTAATCATGTGAGGGTTATCAGTAATCATGTGAGGGTTATCAGTAATCATGTGAGGGTTATCAGTAATCATGTGAGGGTTATTAGTAATAATGCGAGGGTTATTAGTAATAATGCGAGGGTTATTAGTAATAATGCAAGGGTTATTAGTAATAATGCGAGGGTTATTAGTAATAATGTGAGGGTTATTAGTAATGTGAGGGTTATTAGTAATGTGAGGGTTATTAGTAATAATGTGAGGGTTATTAGTAATAATGTGAGGGTTATTAGTAATGCGAGGGTTATTAGTAATAATGTGAGGGTTATTAGTAATGCGAGGGTTATTAGTGATGCGAGGGTTATTAGTGATGTGAGGGTTATTATTAGTGATGTGAGGGTTATTAGTAATAATGTGAGGGTTATTAGTAATAACGCGAGGGTTATTAGTTTTACTTAAGCAAATAACAACAAAACGATAATCGTGGTTTAGAAAACACTGAGATCAACACTTTTATAAATCTTCACACTTTCTTACTGATGCTTATTTAAGTAAGGTACCAGGTACCTTCAGTAAGGTACTGTGATCAAATTATACTATTATTAACCATGTACATATAAAAGAGATTGACTTTCGAGAGACAGTGTCTGTTGAAGTTTCTGTCTGTCAATATCCCGTTTCTACAGACAGATCAAGGTATTGTCTCTGAAGAGCCACCATCTCCTCGTGTTTTTCACAATTAATTTGCTGCATTAGCGTTAATTATAAGATAGTGTTAATTTAGCAATGCAGCAATCCTTTAAAGTGGATTAATGCTGTAACAGAGCCTCCACATGGCAAGACAAGGCATCTAGTTATGTTGCAAGAAACATCATTCCTTTTTCATCACAAAGATTCATTCTGTCCATACACTTCAATGAGCAGAGAAATTATATTTAATAAAAAATGTTTCATCTTAAATAGATCTTTTAGTAGATTAGAATTACCAGGTAGTTGTGGAGTTTCACAACATATCTTTGAGCTGTTTAACACACACATTTTTTTCCCTAGGATCATTGTAGATGTCTGACGTTCCTATCATGATAATGCCACTCATTATCGCCTTATAGAAACAGACTTCAACGTCTACATGTGTGATGCGATCTTTATCAGAGGTCATTTTCCACACACCACGCTTATCTTCAAACACAGCAAAAGATAAAGATCTATATTTAATCTTCTTTTGAATATATTTATTTCATATGAAGCGCATGACTGAAACTCACGAGAAGAGAACTCATTCTTTCACTTGGAGTTAATTTGAGAGGTGTGCTGAAGGATTCTCACCTTGTTTCTGCTGGATGGAGTTAGACATCATGGGATTTGTAGTCATCCCCAGGTAGCAGAGCAGAATCTGGAGTTCACCGCGCTGGGCAAGAGTTCTGGAGGAAGAGGTCTGGTCTGAGTCCAAAATGTCTTTGTTGGAGCAGGGGGGGTGGGGGGGGTTAGGAATCAGCAGTGATCAGTTATCACTCTGTGGATGAGAAGATATAGAAGATATCCTGGTTTCAACGAAGAAAGACACAAGCTTTCGTCTGACAGTCTGACGGAGTTGGATGGTGCAGAAGTGGATGTCAGATGGGAGGCTCAGACGTTGCGGAGGCACCCAGAGTAAGCCTGGCGAACACAGCTGTCCTGGAGGCTGAAAAAGCGTGTCGCGTTTGTGTCGCTGGTGGAGAAGGGTTGGAGGAACCTTCCTGGCAACGATGGCAAAGCTTCTAGAAAAGCTGGGCAGCGGCAGCAGAAGGTTGAAGTGAGTCAAGTAGACTGAGCGCGCTCCACGCTAGTGAAACGGTCCACAGGGCATCAGAGGCACTCTAAGCTGATAGGCCGACTGCACTCTAGCGTTCATTGATTGTAACGTTTGGACGCTCCACTTTCCATGAATGCTAAAACTACGGGGGCAGCTCCGTTTTGCAACAAAAAAGAGGGGAGATTAAACAGCCTGTGAAATAATCCCAGTTTTTTTTATTTTTATAATACGTTTGAATAAGGAGGAATCTAAAATCCCATTGAGTCACATAAACTCTAAACCTTGGACTACCAGCGCCTTTAATATGCCGTAGCCCCTGGACCCTGTAGCCATCTGTCAGATTACAGCCTTTCATATACAGCAACGACACATTGTTTTATAAACAGAGCTTTTATACAACAAACATTTCAGTGTCCTAGAGCAGTAATCTACGTAAGCTGGTCTCAATCCATGGAACTAGATATTGCTCTTTATACCTTGTCTAGTTAAGGGTGGAGATAAGTGAAAAGGGTGGTGATGCATCCATCCAGATGCCCCCGTTGTTTGGTACCACCAGCGGGGGAGGTGGGGAGGTCCCGTTGAATTTGGGGAGAATATCCTGAAAAAAGAGAGCAAGAGAAAGAAGCAAAGATCTGAGTTTGATGATCGTGTTCAACCTTAACCTTGTGTGGAAGCACATTTCATGATCTAATAAACTGATATGTTCCTGGTAACTCGTATTTCGGGAGGTGAAGGGAACTCCTTGTAAGGCATATTAGGCAAGACTGAACAACATTTTGATGTCTTTAATTTGTTTAAATTCACATCTAGATTAACATGAATTTCTGTGAGGTCACATCAACATGAGGCCGATGGGGAAAGGGGATGTTTTGAAGGATACAACGTCAAAACACTCTCACTTTTCAAAGTGATCACATTATGTAGGGGCATTTATATGAACAGTGCAATGCTGGATAGTATTGTCTCAATGGTTGTACATCCAATCACTGTACATAAAAATCCACTGTTAACATAAATGCGTTTTTATACCAATGACCGGTGAGCTGCTTGTTGATCCTATCATCCAGGGTCAGGGATCAACCTTAACATGGATCAAATTAATCTCTGAATTGACATAATCAAAAGCCAACAGGAGGTCACTTCCTGTATAAAATGTTTCGCTGCTGCCACAGGAGGTACCAGTGGTTCATTCTGTGTCCGACTAGGTGGATGTTTCACTGGCTGAAATGACCAATAGGATGAGAGAACAATGTGGTTGTTAGATGCCTGGCTGTTTCCTGCCTCTCTTGGTCCATGACGTCTCACTCATAACATACGTAATCCTCCTGCGCAGCGATCCTTTAAGATATGCGCATGACGTTTTGTGACAGTTCCGACGATATAGACAGTGTTTCTTTGGGGGGTAAATATAGAGGATGCAGACACAGCGATATGTGAAGTGTTGTTCAGTTTGTTTATTAAACCCTTCTCTCCCTGTGTCAGGATGGCTTTTGCAGAGAGTGAGTGAGTGACCTTAATCATCGGAGGGATATTTAGGTTTCAGGCTATCCCCAACTGGAACATACGCTTATACTGTCATCTCCATTGGGTTGAAACAGCTGCCTGCCATGACAGCTCTTAGGGCAAAAGGGTAGTGACACGTCCGGCACTATGGTCAAGGGTGTTTTAAAACAACATTTATATTTTAAATAGAAATCAAAATTGTTGCGACGCAGTTTCTTTCCTCGAGCTACAACTTTTTTTTTCTTCTGTTGCGAGTTCAATTTCCGTTTGGGAGGGGAGGGGGGGAGGGGGGGGTAGCCGATAATTATGTCAGTTCATGATTATTTCTGTCATCTGTTACCTGTTTATCGCGTGGATCTGTAATCTACCTCACTGCTGTGAACTAACCTTGTTTCGTGTCAGCTCTGCGCCGGCTGACACCCATGGAGGCAGCTATCTGGTAATAAAGGTCAGGGAGAGGCCTAATCTTGCCGTTTTGCATTGGCTGGCATTTAGAGTGGAGGGAAAAATAATGGTCCTTTGAGAAAGAGGGCACCAGCGAAAGATAATTCCAAGTGATAGCTCTGTCTACGCACATTCAAGGATTCGTAGGTTTTTGGGAGTTGTTTTTCTTGGTTTGCATTGTGTTGGAATCACGATTCCGACAGTCCTGTCATGGATATTCCTAGTGATAACGACTCAAAGATAATGTGAACATGTGCTAGAGTTATAGAATTATTTTACTTATGAAGCTTGATGACACTGTGGGTAATAATGCTGTGAGCCGCTCACGTTTCGAATGGGACAATATTTATTATGCAAAATCTTCTCTGATGATGATAAAATGGAAGTCGATATGCAAAACAGGAGGACAATAGATTCAGTCATCTGCGCTTCCTTTTTTCTACAGACACGTGCTTTCAAAGGGACATGTGTAGTTTATGACCAAATGTAATAGATGGCCCCTATATTCTCGAAATGATGGTCAGTGTTTCTCTTTGTTTAGCAATACTCAATTGGAGAGCTACTTTAAAGAAGTAAAGCAAGGCTTAGACAATCGCTTAATGAATTGATAAAGGTCCACTATAGTAGGCTAATGCCCGAAACCCCTGTGGATGAATAGTTTTAAAAACACAATTCGTTACTTGTCTACAAATCGGAAATTTGCTGACACATTTAGCAACTGACTACTCGTCAAGGATTTTCTTTGAGAGACGGGCGTTTCCACAGAAACTTGGTAGGAGTGAGCCAAATCATTTCACTGTGTGAAAGCTTTAGTCCTCCCACTCAAAACCTTTGTGACTTTCGCTGCCGTGTGTCATGTTATTCTCCGTGGACCGCTTCGTTCCCTTCAGGGCTGCGGGTGTCTCCGAAAAAGAAAAAAAAAACTGTAACACAGAGACTGGATTAGAGGAAGTGGGAACGCGTTGTATCAGAGATCGGGTTTGACAGTCGACGTGAGTTTCCTCGCATGACCCAGATGTGCAGTCAGATCTTTTTTGTTCTCTGGCTGTCTTTCCTTACCCTGTCACCTGCGCGCCTTCCGAGCGCTGGTCTTCACACATACTGGCCAGTAACGTCAATGACCTTAGTTGAAGGTTTCGACAAGATATGAATCATCCTCTCTCTTAAGTATGGGATTCTTGGAATTCTTGGAATGCTGGATTGCAAAATAACTGGTTCTATTTTCTCCCTGCAGGCCTTAAATAACCATGCCACCGTGTGGTGGGATTCCACGATAGAAAAACACTTTGTGACTGGCAACCGGCCAGAGAGAAAATCCTTCACTGTGTGGCGCAACCTTAGTTTAAGGAAGACTGCAGTTATGAAAGCTTGTAATAGTCCATTTCCATCTCTCACCCTGAGTGCTGCTACCATCAGCATGCTTCGAGCCAAAAACAACTTGGCTACCTTTAACTATTAGCCAAGTAAACCACAACAAAATCAATATCACTCGAGGGTTTCGTAGATTTGACCCCTCACACACTATGTTTGGATGGCACGCGCCAGTCGGTGTAATCTGTCGGCCTGTTCCTATGTGCCTGCCACATTTTGTAGTTTGCTTTCTGCATTTTGTTGCGCAGTGAATCCCGCGCCCCCCCACACACACACACAAGCACACGCACCCCCCCTCCCTCCACCACATATCAATGTCTGAATGAGAACTAGGCGGCATTATCATCCCCTAAAATTGATTTCTCAACACAAAAACAAAAGTAGGCTCTTGTTCAATCATCTCCTCACAGGTTGATGAAACGCATTAGTACAGATCCTCTCTGATTCCTGTACAGAACGCATAAACCACTGCTGCAGGCGCGGATTGTCTCCTTCCGCCATATTAATGAATATTTACATAGTGAAACATTAGAATTAGAATTCATTAGTCTAATCAGAGGTCTAGATCTAGATCTGTAGTTGTTTGATTAGTTGCTCCAAGACATGGTTTTTGTAGTGTGCCTCAGCTTGTCTTCCACCTTCGTTGTTCCTCTGATGTTGCAGTCTGTGGTTTGTGTTTGTGGATCGCTACCCGTCTCTGCTATGACTGGAACACTTCCACAGATGCGCCAAGTCACCAGAACAAACACAATCGGAACCTCCCCGGTAACTACGATAAACTGTACTCTACACGTATGTTCAATGACAGTACTTATTGTCACCCAAATTTCATGGCTCTAGTCATTAAGATTACAAATATAGAATAATGACTGCGGAAAAGTGTAGGATCGCTGGACTGTCTGCATAATTTAAAGTTAAATATGTTATAGGGAAGCATGTACATCAGTAGAGGTGAGAGGTTTCCTGAAAACATCCCAGCTCTTTGACATCATAAAATAGACATGATAAATCTAAAATTCCCGTTTAGACATGAATTCTAATTGATGGAGAAAAACCCCCCCGGCCACGCCAATCTAATTTATCTGGCCGATTTGACTGCTTCTCTGCTATATATAAATATAAGGTGCTCGCTGGATACGGCTTTGCATCTAGAAGTCTGACATGTTATTTCATTCTTGTATCAATCTGCAGCTGTTCGTTCTCTTGCACGCTGTGTGAGGTTGACGTTTCAGAGGAAGCGGTACGGGAAGGGCAACATGCATCACACCCACTGTAGAAAACAGGAAATCAAATGCTCCATGGCAAAAGCTGCTGTCACACAGACCGAACTCATAAAAAGGGTATTTTTTGTGACCCCCTTTACCTCTTGTCTTTCGGTTTTTTTCCCGCTCTTTCTCTTCCACATAATTCAATATGGTCGACAGGGTTGGGAAATGTAGTGTACCTGAAAGAACAGCAACTTGTCGGTCTTTTCAGGTGTTTGCACTGTGTTGACTTGTCTGACTCTTTCAAACCTACCGGAGAGTTTTAAACATCAGTCACATTCAGGCCCGCTTCATCCCGATCGCTGTCTGGATCCCTCTAATCTGAGCGTGATAATTGGAACTTGATTTATAACAGGAATAAGGGTTTAATGCACGGGCAATGGTAATTGTTTTGTGAATTGTTTCAGGGTGTCTTTTTCAAATCAGCTTTAAGAGACGGTGAAAAGACACTTCCGGGCTCATTAGAAAATTGCAGGCAAGCAGACCTGCAAATAAGCTGTCACACATTACAAATGAGATTACCTTTTTCACTGTTGCCCTGAGACCCAGAGATGAGGAATCCGGGGCTGAAGACAGAGGGGAAAAATGAATAAATAGCTGCAATCGTTTAGTCTATCAACACCTTAGATCTGTGTGTTCTCATGGCGTCTTCATGCGTGGTGGGTAAAGTAGTTTACAAACTGCTGGAAGCGCAAAGGTAATCAGGTCTCCGAAGTGTTTTCATGCACAAACATCGCTTGAAGAACAAGATGTGCTTCAGTCATCTATCAGGCCGAGGAAAAGAATTAGTGAGCGTTTGCAAAAGGGGGCCAATGTTCGGCTCCTGAGGTTGTATTCAGTGTGACTGTTGCTGAAATGACCTCACAGCTTGGGCTGAGGATATGGTACTGATGTGGTGGGATCCAGGTCAGATATGTATCACTTTCCCCCCTCATTTTCTTCCTGTTCCTTCACAGCTTTTAGCTGCTGGATGTTTAAGAGCCTTTCCTCAGTTCTCGTTTTGTCACGCTGATCGGCAAAGAGACAAGAAAATTTTCGACAACAATGAGAAATTCACCACTGTGTCACAGCCAGACGCCAGTTAAACTTGCACCACGCTTCCTTTCAAATCTCTGGCAATGAAAACACAACCGTGGAAGTTCTGGTACATTTACAGAAGGTCTTTTATCAAAACAAATTTGATGAAACACAAACAAGAAGATGAAAAAGAATCGTTTCCGTTCAGCAGCTCATCAAATTATAACGTGTGCGATTACTGTTAAAAGCAAGCAATGAAATATGACATAGAGTTAGCTTCATTTGCATTCAATCAGGAACATGCAAACAGTTTACTTTGCATTGTAAAAATCTTTGAGGATGTGGAAAGGAACTATCACTGTTGTAAGCTGGCATAGTTAGAATAGGTCTATCTTATAGAAGTCTACGTTCACAAGGAAATATCTGATCGTTGTCACTTATCTGATTGTTGTTTAGTCTAGACAGGGCAGCCCAACTGAAGAAGCCAGGTATCAATAGCCTTTTCTTATTTCACTGTTAGGCTATTGAGACTTTGAAACCAAGTAATGATGGCATTTCATTGTGCAAAGTCATGGCCATGGCTATTAACATATACTTTCAGTTTGCATTCATTGTTGGCCTGTTCCAACTTTATAAATGTCTTTCCTAATCATTCTCATGATTACTTCGAGACAAAACAGTGTTTGCACGACAACAGATACACAGCTGAAGAGGAAGAGTGAAAACGCACATATGGCCCTTGCCTTACATGGGCAAATATCTGTACACAGCGAGTCGACTGGAATTTGGCGCTGTGACGTCAGCGGCCGCCGCTGTCCCAGTCTGGTCTAGAATTGGGAAAAAGAAGTTTGCTAGACTTTTGTGTGGGAATTGAAACTCTAGCTAGCTATATTCCTAGAGAGAGAGAGAGCGAGGTAAGGGACTTTGAAACTATTTATTAGTAGCAGAAACATAAGGTCTTAGTGTAAAGACGACAGTGTTTGTAGCTTCGGCTGTTTGTACAGTTTGAGTTCTTCTGACAGTTCGTTTCTTCTTGTTCTCTAGTTGATTAGCTCGCTAGCTAGTTAGCTTCCAGTGTACTGTAGCTAGCCGTAGCTACCCGTAGTTCAGTTGGAGGGCGTGGGCTCCATAAAGGGGGTTTGTCATCTCGTTCGCTAGCTACACAAACCGGCATTATTACCTTAACCGACACCTAGATCTTGCATTAGGCTAAAGACAGTTGTGTTTGTATAACGAGAGTTGTATGAACTTGAGAGTTGTCTAAGCTGACTTTAGCCGTCGCTCGTTAACGAAGAATGCGGTGTTTGTTTTTAGCCCACAAGAATCAGGAGGGCAAACTGTTTCTCTGACTTTGGTATGCGGAAGAGATGCTCTAAACTCCTGAGAAGCAACGTAGCCACTTAGCTTTCGTGTTAGCAAGAGCTACACATGTATACACGTTTGTTATAAAAGGTGTTTCAAAAGTGACTCACGTTGACAGTGCCTAAACGCGGGTAGTAACACATTCAAGCCAACCTGGTTCTCAAAGCAGCCATCGTGTGTTTTGGGTTATGATTAACCCGCATAGATAATGTGTGTTGACTGTACAGTGGGCCTTAATAGTTTATGATAAGTGAACTAGACAATAACTCTATTCGACTCTCTATTTTAGACAGACTTAGTTTGAAAGCATGCAGGTAGATATCTTGGAATTGATAACAATAAAGTACTTTATTGTTCACTAATGTCACACTACATTATTCAAGTCTTACAAAGGCAAGGCAATTCGTCTAGACAATATAGAGACCTATTGTTCAACTCCAAAGTCAATATAGTTTGCTAACATGCAGGAAAATTCATGAGTCTTTCGCGCTGAAAAGATTCACATCAACTTTGATATGAATTTCAAATCCATAACTTCAAGGGCCCCCTGGGAACTCAATCATCAAACTGAATATATCTGTGTCATCCACACATATTTTGACTCAGGCAACATTAAACGGAACTGTCTTTAAAATTTTCCTGCTGAAAAAGGGCACATTTGACAGCCTTGACGATGTTCAAGTTTAAAGTCGAGTCCCAGAGGGGTGTCTAGGTTGCCCCCCTGCTAGGTAGACTGAAGCAGTTCTACTGTAAGTGTTTAATGGGATGTTTTTAATGAGCGTGTTGCTGGCGGGAAACTGGAGACGATCTTGCAGGTTCCTGGCTACCTTCACTCAGTTCAAATACGGCAGAACTCCCTTCCCTCTCTCTCTCTGTAGGAAACATCTGATACTGTTTAGATACGTATGTACAGCCGTGTGTGTATAGACGGTGTAGATTGCATCAGATGTAAAAACACATACACGTCATGCTAAGCATGTCAAAAGGTCGACACGCTTATCAATTCCATGTACGATCAAGCTTAGTGGTCTAAAGTGTGAATAACACCTGCACCTGTAGTACTGCTGACGCAATGCAGACGTATTCTGAGGTCATTTCCTCTTCCTGCTAGCTCCTATTTAGAGTTCAAGATGTTGAGTTGCACCTGGCATCGTCTGAGGAACACAGGGGGTCCTATGAAGCTTCGTTAGAACATTCAGTTTGGATTGTAGCAGAATCTAAAGGCGTTCACATAAACCTCTGGGATTACTACCCTGGATGCGTTTGGTCCTGGTTAACTAGGACCACTTGTATGGAAGTAGCACTCAGTCTTCTTATAAAACATGTATTTCATCCTTTCTTCAGATACCGGACATCGTGGTGCTTTCTCATCGACCAGGGGTACGTAGCAACCTGAGGACTCATCAGCTGCCAGGCCCACGCACCTGTAGGGAGAGAAGGTAGGTTTGTTACACAGCCTGATAATGGAGGAACCATAACCTGTGTCCTGTATAACCCTGTGTCCTGTATAACCCTGTGTCCTGGATAACCCTGTGTCCTGGATAACCCTGTGTCCTGGATAATCCTGCGTCCTGGATATCCCTGTGTCCTGTATAATCCTGTGTCCTGTGTATATTATACCTGATATCGATTTCCTTGATCAATCGAAGTACTCTAAAATGCATGGATGATCCATGAATTGGACAACAGTTTGGTGTCGATAACAAACGTTTTCTGTTACTGGATCTGAGTTTTTATAGTTGTAAATAGCCCAGTGTTACGATATAGCTGAGTATACCATACAGATCAGGCTCAGACTGCAACAGGGACAAGCAGTTCAGTTTGATGTCATGGATATCTGTTCAGCTGAAGCTGCTAGATAGATGCTTCAGACTTGATTTATGACTGATGCTTTGCAGTTTCCATACTTTGCTGGGCTGTGGAGACAGGCTGTGTTATACATGGCCTGTCTGCATGGAAGTGTGAGGTTAGGAGTGTGGGGTTGGGAGTGTGGGGTTGGGAGTGTGGGGTTGGGAGTGTGGGGTTAGGAGTGTGGGGTTGGGATTGTGGGGTTAGGAGTGTGGGGTTGGAAGTGTGGGGTTGGGAGTGTGGGGTTGGGAGTGTGGGGTTGGGAGTGTGGGGTTGGAGGTGTGGGGTTGGAGGTGTGGGGTTGGTGGTGTGGGGTTGGAAGTGTGGGGTTGGAAGTGTGGGGTTGGAAGTGTGGGGTAAGGATTGTGGGGTTGGGATTGTGGGGTTAGGAGTGTGGGGTTGGAAGTGTGGGGTTGGGAGTGTGGGGTTGGGATTGTGGGGTTGGGAGTGTGGGTTTGGTAGTGTGGGGTTGGAGGTGTGGGGTTGGGAGTGTGGGGTAGGGAGTGTGGGGTTGGGATTGTGGGGTTGGGAGTGTGGGTTTGGGAGTGTGGGTTTGGGAGTGTGGGTTTGGAGGTGTGGGGTTGGGAGTGTGGGGTTGGGAGTGTGGGGTTGGGAGTGTGGGGTTGGAGGTGTGGGGTTGGAGGTGTGGGGTTAGGAGTCAGGAAACAAGCTGCAGATACTTGGGAACCTGCAGTCCTGCCTCACTGCAGCCCTGACACACTGCAGCCCTGACACACTGCAGCCCTGCAGCCCTGCCTCACTGCAGCCCTGCCGCCCTGCAGCCCTGCAGCCCTGCCTACCCTTCTGAATGTTTGGACTCTCAGCCAAGCATACAGCATTAACCATCTTAGGTCAGGTGGAATTCAACTCCATCATTAAAAGTTCTCTTCAACCCTTGTTATTATTATGACTTGTGCAAGGCATGCACCGCAATGTTGGATGAGACGGTGTTAAAAAATGTGGCATTCCAGTCCGTAAAAGCAAGCCGAATTGATATAGCCCTGAAATCTTTCTCAATTTCTTCACCATATTTGGAAATGTTTATCTCCTCATGGTGACTGAATGAGGGTGGAGGAGGGGATGTGAGTCACTTTAGCAACACAAGACTGACTGTGAATAAAACGAACCTTAACTGTAAACTGACATTCAGTGTGACCAGCTCCTGTTTTCTGAAGAGAATCAAAGATGCTGTGAGTATGATGCTGTGCTACTGTAATATCTCGTTAGCTCTGCAGAACGCTCAGCAAGGGTGGGGATTCACTAGGGTGAAGATGACTGTGGAGACGAGGTCTGTAGTGGAACTATGGAGACGACGTCTGTAGTGAAACATGCTCCTGATTCTGACCAGCTAGCTAATGTTAGACTTTACACAACACACGCTTGTACGCTTACTGGCCTAGATAGTTTAGGCTCAAACGCTTCTTTAAGAAGATAGACAAAGGTTGTATTCTTGTGTTTGGTTGTTGGTGGGTTGCAGACATGAAGGACGGTATATTTAAGGATAGATTTGGGATGTGTGGATATGGGAAAGGACTGCCCAAGGGTTGGGCAGACAACACAAGCTTAGGACGGAGAGAGTAGATCTCTGGGATGATGGGAGGGTTTGAATGACTGCTGGAGAAGATCTCAGTATGATCCTGTCAGTTCCACTGGATTTCTAGATATTCAGACCTCAGCATGAAAGATGTCGTTGGTTGATATCCTACCTACAGTATATCGTCTGTTTTTTTCTGCCAGTCTACATCCTATTCAGAGTGGAGATTTGAACTCGTGTCTCATTTAATACGCTAGGCTAACTACACACATTTCTTCTTGGATAGGTTTTTGGCATTGCTCGTCGTTTTCTTTTCGCCTTAAGCAGAAGCACTTTCAACTTAGCTGCTCTCTTGAGCAGTACATCGAGGAGCAGAACAAGCTGAATAGGTTCATATTGTAATAATTGAACAATCACATGAGAAGATTAAAAGCATTTGGGCTGTTTAGTCCTTATTGTGACTGTGTGGGCAGTAAGACTATCTTAACATTAAGAAGCCCTTTTCTATTTTAGGATGGGTAAAAGGGGATAGATCTTTCTTAGAGACGATTGCAGCCCTCCTCCATCACATCTATGGTCCCGTCTGCTTCCTCTGGTGCCCTTTGAACATGGCTGTTTGTTGGCCCTCAACCTAACGTCTGTGTGTCTGTGGACAGAGCAGGATGATAATGCTGTGGAGTGTTGTGGACACAGCCTAGCTAACAGGTCTAATCTGCAACACCTCGGACCAGCTCCTGCTACAAGTTTGACTCTTCAAACGCTTCCTGCCACTTTTGCACATTTCCATCCCACAGAGAAAGTAGAGAGGATAGGTAAATGTAATAGGATTTAACATAGCTTCAAGGGAAGATGTTTGCCGACTTTAATGATAGTATGGTGTTATAATCTAATTACCTTTAGCTTGATGTTCCACAAGCCTCTCAGTGTTTGTCCCCTGTAGGCGAGACTTCTAGTTAGCATCCAACCAGCCTTCACTTCTTCCTTCCCTCTCTGGTTTTATCAGTTGCTGAAATATTGCCAACATTTTTTATGTGTAACAGAATTGTAATTAGTTCAGTACAAATGTGTGCATGGCACACTACGACCCATTTCTAAACCCTAACACTCTCCATCTCTGGGTCATTGTTTGTAAACCTTTATCTAGCTAGCTTTTTTCCTAACTTTTTTCTATCATCACCTTGAATCCCTATTTTGGGAATGTGCTCTCGTGTTTGTGACAAAAAAGTAAAAAAAAAAAAGGCGCCAAATTGAACTTTTAAGAATAGGACTATTCCTGTTAACCCCATGGTCTAATAGATCGTCACAATGACCAGATTGATGTCTTGTCGCGTCTTAAGATGTGAAGTTTAATCTGCTTTCCATTTCCACTGTCCGTAATTGTAAAATGTTGTCAGCAGTGCCATGTTGGGAGAGATAAGATGTTTTTACCGTCTTGCAAATTAATCACTTGTCAACATCGGAACCTAAACTCATGATTAACTGGAGCAACTAGAAGCCAAATCTGAGTTAGGAGGCTCAAGTGAAATACTAGCCGATTAACTTCCTTAATAAGAGAATCCCTTTAAAGGGTTGATTGGTTTCTGTTGGTGTGGTTTTTGATTGGTGTACAGCCAAGCATCTAAGCACCTTGCCTCAGAGCAGAGCATCAGAGGGTTATTTAGAGTGCAGAGATGAGAAACTGTAACCTTCCTGGGCTCTAAAGCGCAAACAGAGGCCCCTGCAAGTCATGTTCGCCATAGCCTTCTGAAACACAGTGTTAGTTACGACCAAAATAGATGCATCTCTAAAGGGTGGTATGCATGTGTGTTGAGGACGTACAGACTTGTCCTCACTGGGCTACCAGAGGATGTTAGCATACTAGAGGATATGCAGTCCTCTTCTGACTTATTCATTATAAATAATGTTCACTGTTCTGAGCTCATTAGCATTGAACGATTACTCCAGACCCCATAACCAGCATGCAGAGATCATCTACGCTGGCAGCCTGTTCAGTAGACACAGAGAGTCTCTAAGCATGGACGAGCTGCGGGACGTTCTGTCCATGCTTGATGTCCAATCAGGAGAGATTCCTCTCTTAGACACATAGACCCTTTATTTATTAGCAAACATAGGCTGCTGAGGAATTCTTTCAAATGAAGGAGTTAATCTGACCTAATGTACTGTGTGGCCCTCACTGGCCCTCCCTGCGTGGCCCTCACTGCGTCGCCCTCCCTGCGTGGCCCTCTCTGTGTGGCCCTCTCTGTGTGGCCCTCTCTGTGCGGCCCTCCCTGTGCGGCCCTCCCTGGCCCTCCCTGTGTATCCGTGAGGTCAGCTCAGGTACAGCCAGACAGTAACAGTCAGACTCACCCTGCAGGTAAAGAGGTGGTTCAGGTGTGGTGGCTTTTAAAGGGAACAGAACACGCCAAGCGAGTCTTATGTCAAGAGGGAGATAGAATCGTTAACGTGAAAGCTATCTTGTGAAGTGTATTTTTGTTCTCTTGAAATGCTGGCTGATTTTAGTGGTTCAAGACAGCTTTGTGGCATTATGACAAGAAGTAGCATTAGCCATGGACGACCTCTCAGCAAGATCAGAGTTCACCAACTGATTAATCTCAGATTAGACATCTTGCTGCTAATGGAACGCATAAAGAAATGGATGCGCTTGTTCGTCACTGCTTCCCAGCTGCCTTCCTACCAAGGCCTGTGCGTACAGTGATGTGTGTTGTTAGCAAAACACAAAGCCAATATTGACCTACCTAAACCTGCCTAGAGCAGAACCCAGAAGAGAGGGGAAAACTCTCCGCCAGGAGAATTGATTACGTTTGTATTGATCAACGTGATTGATTACTGTGGCGTTTTTTATAAATATATATATTTATTTATATATATTTATAAATTCATTCGAATCTGCAAAAGTCTGAGAAAGGCTCCCTGCAAGCTGAAGAGATGTATTTTATTTTTCACAACACTTAACCAGGCACCGGTCTTAGCCTTGTGTCAACATTAGAGAGAGAAAGATATATGCAGTTTGGTTTAAGCTTTGCTTTGGCAGCTAAATCCGATCACCCTTGGCTTTGAATCTTTTTCATATGAGGAAAAAAATACAGATTAGGACTAAATTCAATAATATGTAAAATATCTCAAATCTAAAATATGTGTGTGGAAGATTCACAGTGGGGGTTAACAGTTTTTAGAAAGCTGAAATCTTTTCATATAGCTTAACGCTCTAATACTTCTCCTCTGTATCATGCCAGTAGACTTCAGTAATGCTTTTCACAAGTGCTATGTGGTCAGTCTACAAGAAATGGGTCCTTTACAATCCTACTTAACTTAAAAGGAATAACTAATGGACTATTATCACAGAGTGTTATTTGACTGTATGTGTACTGTTTGCACCATGACACAGATGCAAGAATGGTATATAATATTCCTGGAGCTACATCATGGAATACATAGTAGACATATAGGGTGTATATAAATGTATGGTAATAGTATGATGGTATGTCATACACACACACACACACACACACACGTGTCTGTATATATATATCTATATCTATATATAGATATGTATGTGTTATATATTTGTACAAGGAAAATGGAACAGTTAATTTCTCCGTATTTGAGTTTGGAGATATTTGTGTGTCCACCATTAGACCAATCAGCGCCTGATTGTTTCCACGAACAGCATTATACGGATTTAATCTCACATGCATTTACAATGTTTCTGGGATTAGGCTGAAAGGTTCTGTTTGGTTTGGCATTTAAACCATATTCCCTAGCTGTTCTGAAGCACCACAGTTTGACCCTAGCTGTTCTGAAGCACCACAGTTTGACCCTAGCTGTTCTGAAGCACCACAGTTTGACCCTAGCTGTTCTGAGGCACCACAGTTTGGCCCTAGCTGTTCTGAAGGACCACAGTTTGGCCCTAGCTGTTCTGAAGCACCGCAGTTTGACCCTAGCTGTTCTGAAGCACCACAGTTTGGCCCAAGCTGTTCTGAAGCACCACAGTTTGACCCTAGCTGTTCTGAAGCACCACAGTTTGGCCCTAGCTGTTCTGAAGCACCACAGTTTGGCTCTAGCTGTTCTGAAGCACCACAGTCTGGCCCTAGCTGTTCTGAAGCACCACAGTCTGGCCCTAGCTGTTCTGAAGCACCACAGTCTGGCCCTAGCTGTTCTGAAGCACCACAGGTTGACCCTAGCTGTTCTGAAGCACCACAGGTTGACCCTAGCTGTTCTGAAGCACCACAGTTTGGCTCCAGCTGTTCTGAAGCACCACAGTTTGGCTCTAGCTGTTCTGAAGCACCACAGTTTGGCCCTAGCTGTTCTGCAGCACCACAGGTTGACCCTAGCTGTTCTGAAGCACCACAGTTTGGCCCTAGCTGTTCTGAAGCACCACAGGTTGACCCTAGCTGTTCTGAAGCACCACAGTTTGGCTCCAGCTGTTCTGAAGCACCAAAGTTTGGCTCTAGCTGTTCCCTTAGCTGTTCATAAACACCACAGTTTGGCCCGAGCTGTTCTTAAGCACCACAGTTTTCTTTATGCTTGATAGATTTGATTGCGTAATGGCAGGAAAAACATCCGTACTCGTCGAAGCAAAAGCTGCCCTGGATCCTAAGCAACAGGTGTCATTAATGGTACATTTGTCACAATTGCAAAATCGAACAATCTAATATGCTTTTAAACTCTGTGGTTTTTTTTCTCTTACTGGTATGAAAAAAAGAGATTAAAAGTTGGTTGGTTGGTTTTCAAAAGTCTATCATGTATGAATTGATTTAAAAGCCTCTTAGAAGTGCAATGCCACTAGGAGGTGTGCTCATTACTAAGCACAATGGAGAGGAAAGTGGGATGGAGAATGACTGGGGTGAACTATAATGGGATATGAAATACAAAACTGAAGTGTTGCAGGTTCAAAAGGGAATGTAAATGACCCTTTAGAGCTGGAATCATTGACATCGCACAGTAATTCTGCAGCTATTGTTAGTTTGACTTTTAACTTGGCATGGAACTGCTTTCTGAACTTGATTAACCCGTGGAAAGAAAAGGCTAAAATAGGTATACTGTACCTGGGACACATTATGCTAAGTGCCTGTTGAATAAGTTGTCGCTATCTCATTTTGTGTAAAACATTAGAGTTCTGAAGGGTCCAGTGTAGTTTTAGTGGAGATATATGAAGGCTATTCGTGCACTGCGAGAGCATCAAGTAAATGTGTGGTCTAGGGTGAAAGTGAGCTAAGACCCTGGTAAGACTTAAACACACACAATCTGGACCACGTTTACAGTATAGGTGTGATAAAGATACGTTTCAAAGAAAACATGTAGCTTTGTGGGCGGATGAAGTGGTTAATGTAGACTTTAATGGAGACTCTCTCGTCTCATTCCTTGATTACGCTGAGAATTCTAGAGAGAAGATTCCTCCTGAGTCTCTCCCCACAGGGCCTGTTTGTCACTAGGTCTCCTGGTGGGATTAAATACCATCATTAAATACCTGTGATCCAGGATTATAATTACCATCTGACCCAAATCGTCCACCTAGCTTTACCGCTCTTATCTCCTCTTCAGCAGTGTTAAAGGTCTAAAGGTGCTAAAGATCTCTCTCTCTCTCCTCCTGGATGCATCACCCTGCCTTCCTCTCTCTCTTGAAGCTTGTGAAGCATGATAGCTTGTTCTTAAGACCCTGTGGTACCAGAGCAGCCCTGACACAGCCTGAACACCAGCAGAACCACCAGCCTGACCTGAACACACAGCCCTGACCTGAACACACAGCCCTGACCTGAACACACAGCCCTGACCTGAACACACAGCCCTGTCCTGAACACACAGCCCTGACCTGAACACATAGCTGTTCTTACCCATGAGGCCCTTGCTCTGAGGGCTGTATTGTTAGGAAGTCTGTGGTCAAAGTTAAGACAGCTTTTGTTGGTCTGTTAAGCCTTGGATAGAAATATCTGCATCTGTTTCCTGGATGACAGCGATGAAAGCATGACAATTCTAACTGGTTATTTAACGCTGACAGCATGTTAACAGTGTTCTACCACTTCTAGTCCTAAGAGAATTCTGGGAATCGCCATCACAGCCAGCGTTTTCCTGCTGAATCTCTCTGATTACGCGCTGTCATTTGAATGCAGCAGAAATATACCAGACAAGAACGTTCCTTCCACCCTCAAAGTTCAGCAGGAGGACTTCACAGTGCTTCAAACTATTGGAATTAAGACCGCTAGGATGAATAAGCCTTGTCAAGATGTAGAGATAGTCAAAGAAGATAGGCTAATGTTGTGAATGTATAACCACAGACAACAAACGTGGACTCTTTAAGAGCAAATCAAATCAAAAAACACTACATGACACTCAGAGACACTCTCAATCAGTTGCCTGTTTGGATTACGTTGAATTGGATTTGGTTTGTAATTTATACAAAACAAACAAATGTGCAGAACAAAAAGCCCAAGCTAAGCCAAATGGGAAACGAGAGGTTTACAGGGTCGTCATGAGTATTAATACAGGAAGATTTAGGTTAAAAAGCAATGGCAAGGCTATTAAAAGCAAATGAGAGTGGAGGGAGTAGGAGGAGAGTGGAGGGAGGAGGAGGAGAGTGGAGGGAGGAGGAGAGTGGAGGGAGGAGGAGAGTGAGGGGAGGTGGAGGGAGGAGGAGGAGAGTGGAGGGAAGAGGAGGAGAGTGAGTGGAGGAGGAGAGTGGAGGAGGAGGAGAGTGGAAGAGGAGGAGGGATAGTGGAGGAGGAGGAGGAGAGTGGAAGAGGAGGAGGAGGAGAGTGGGGAGAAGAGGGAGGGAGAGGGGAGGGGAGGAGGAGGAGGTGTGGGAGGAGGAGGAGAGTGGAGGGAGGAGTTGAGGGAGTGGAGGAGGAGGAGGAGGAGGAGGTGGAGGGAGGGGGGGGAGAGAAGGAGAGAGAGGTAGAAAGATGGTAGGGAGGTGAAGGAGAGTGAGCGGGAGGTTGGAGAGGCGAGGAAGAGAGGTAGCGCGGAGGGAGAGGAGGATGCGTGGCAGGGAGGAGGAGGAGCGCGGAGGGAGGAGGAGGAGCGTGGAGGGAGGTGGAGGAGAGTGGGAGGATAATGGAGGGAGAAGGAGGACAGTGGAGGGAGAAGGAGGACAGTGGAGGGAGAAGGAGGACAGTGGAGGGAGAAGGAGGACAGTGGAGGGAGAAGGAGGACAGTGGGGGGAGAAGGAGGAGAGTGGAGGAGGGTCATACTGATGGTCTGTCTACGCCTAAGAGAATTAAAGTCTTTTTCTCTGTCCATAAGTGCATTTCTGTAGTGCCTGGTGACTATGGGAGAGATAAGTATGTGGTAGGGGAGAGGCTGCAAGGTTTAAAGGTCACACATAAAATCCTGGAGATCCTGTGTTGTGTTGAACAGGACTTACAGGCGTTGGAGTGAGTCAGAGCAGGATGTAACCACACCTGAGTGATTCACCTGCTGCTTTACACCCCGCAGGAAGCTTCACCTCAAAAGATTACAGGTCGCTTTTAATCTGGGGTCAACCCAGGAACCACGACCTGCAGGTCAAAGGTTATTCATGTTGACACCAAACAGATCAATGTAAGATGCGCACATTTGAAAAGCGTAGCATGAGTAGCATAATCCTTTAAATCCCTCCCCTGGTCCAACTTTCATTTGTTCTTCAATCATAAAGAGCAACCAGAGACAGACTAGACAGCTGTACGTGTGCTTCTGTCTACCACAGAGAGGTCATGACTCTCTGACGTCTAAAGACTCACTGAGATTGAAACAACTACCGGGTCAAAGGTCACACCTGCAATTATTAGTCTGCATCGAAGTCTGCTTACTCAAAGTGCGAGTTTGTTACTTTTTTTCATGTATTTTTTTACTCTTATAGAAATGTCTTTGCTGAGAATCTTGGAAGCAAAGCTGTTATTTTTATGACAATAAACTGTAGTTTAACAAACATGTAAACAGGTAAACATGTAACATGTTAGCCAATCACGTGCAGCATGAACTGTAGTTTAACAAACATGTAACATATAAACATGTAAACATCTAACAGGTAAACATGTCCTTAGTTTGACCTGCCGTCAGAGCGAGTGAAGGCAGAGGGTTTATAGAGTCTGAGTCTTGTTTGGACCAATAGTCTGCCCACACAATCACATCTTTTATGTTCCTGGATTGTCTGGAGTCTGTATAATCATGTGAATGTCCCATTTTACGAAACAAAGAGTTTTTGACTTTGATATTTTGATTGGATGTATGTAAGTTACATCATCATTTATAATTGAAGTTATAACCTGATATGAAAAAGATTAAGACAGGGATGATCAAATATGCGTCCGTGAGCTGGGTATAATCTGGTAGTGGACTCCTGTACACTGCAGTATGATACTGTACATCTGTTTTCATCAGAGGAGAGAGGAGGTAGCAGAGAGGCGGTTGATAAACAGGAAGAGACTTTGTCTGAAGCCTGGGGCTGCAGTTTGTGCCTTATACGGGAGAGAAGGGAGAGGGGACGCCATTTCAGCTCAGATTCCGCACATAGTGGGCATTCCTCACAGCCAAGAGGGAAACTGGAGCTGGGGTAAAATGCATGATTCTCTGGAGAGGAGGGAATAACTCATCAAAACAGTCTGAGAACGGTCTGCTCTGTCTCTCCCTTTCATACGCAAAAACAAACACATGCGACTTCTAATCTCATTTGTGTGGAGCTGCTCTTTCATTCTGATTGCTGTTGCAGATAGAAAGTTTTTATTTGCTGGCATGAAAAAGATTCAGAGTCTTTGAGATGCCCTGGAGGAGTGTTGATGTGTTGTGATAGAGGCGGTGAGCATTCCAGACTGAGAATGTTAGAAGGGAGAAAGAATAAGTCGAGGACGGAATTAGTGACGGCTCATTTTGAATTGTCTCTTTTTGAACTCCCCCCCCACCCCTTCCACCCTCCCCCTCCACCCCACCACCTTCCACCCTCCCCCTCCACCCCCACCCCCTTCCACCCCACCCCAGTCATTTCCAAATGACTCTAAATAACCTCAATTTACTTCCAACACCTACCCTTTTTATGTCAAGTTTCCCTGCTAAAGCAGATACCTTCGTAGTCTAATAAATATATATTATGGGGTAAAAGGTAGCTGATGTATTTCACGCTAACATACTGAAGACTGATCCGGTGGTGTCATGTCATATTTCGGTTGATCGCTTAACCCATATATTCCCAGGTGTATAGTGTCTCCCAAACGCGTGTTAACATGGGAACGATTCCTGCTTGGTCACAAACCAAAATATTTGTCGATGCATTATGAATACAGTTCAGAAAGTGCTACGTGTTGTCTTGCCCAATGTTCATCTCCCACGGAAAAAAGACACAAAATAGTCAATGAATGATTTAAGCATCTTCTGCATGAACAAACAGGAGAAAAGTCAATTGCACATCAATCTTTCACAACCAGCAACGGCGTCTGTCTAACACATTTACAAGCATTCTTGGAAACAATGAACGCATCCTGACTTACAGTAGCTGTGATTGTACCGTAAGGTGATACAGATGTCCTAGCAGAGCTGTTGGGCTCAGTTGGCTGTGCAAACCATTACCCAGCATCCTTTGCACTCTCTAAACACTTCCTAAGTGAATCCAACACGAGTTTATCTTGTGTTTCCCAGCGGTGGTCCTGTGGTCCGTTTACCTGTCAGGTGAGATTGAGTTTCCCCTGACCTGGGCTTGATCTTGCCCCCAGGCAAGGCCCCCACATCGCAGCAGAGGAGACGTACAGTACAGGAGCAGAATGCATTTATTTAACCTGAAACATGCATTTTACTTTGCCCTTCTCTAGCTTCAAGTAAGGTGGTTATAAATACATCATAAAGCCCAAAGAGGAGGCTACGGTGATCTCAGGGATATGTATTTTTCATTGGCTCAGATCTACCTTTCCAAGCCATAAACACTCAGGTCCCATCAACCTGTCTGTTGAAGGGCACTTAAGAAGGCCTGTCCAGAAGGAAAATGGACCCCTGGTCCCTCTTAGGAGGACATACAGAAGAAGAGTGTTGAAAGATGGAGGGATGAAAGGTCCCAAAATAAGCTTCATACACCTTGGTGGTAAATTAATGGAGATGAAACGTCTCAGGATTAGAAGAGGGGAAACCATAGCAACGTCTCAGGTTTAGGAGAGGTTTGACCGCAGTAACCTCTCAGGTTGAGAGGTGAAACAAAAACATCTTGAGGTTGGATCTCAAGACGTTTTGGTGGTATCTCCAGGAGACGAGAGGGCCTTCACAATGGCTTCCTTGGTTCTGACTGTTGTCTCTTCCTGGTTCCGACTGTTGTCACTTCCTGGCTCTGACTGTTGTCACTTCCTGGTTGTGACTGTTGTCTCTTCCTGGTTCTGACTGTTGTCACTTCCTGGTTCTGACTGTTGTCACTTCCTGGTTCTGACTTGTCACTTCCTGGCTCTGACTATTGTCTCTTCCTGGCTCTGACTGTTGTCACTTCCTGGCTCTGACTATTGTCACTTCCTGGCTCTGACTGTTGTCACTTCCTGGTTCTGACTCTTGCCTCTTCCTGGTTCTGACTGTTGCTTCTTCCTGCTTCTGACTGTTGTCTCTTCCTGGTTCTGACTGTTGCTTCTTCCTGGTTCTGACTGTTGCTTCTTCCTGGATCTGACTGTTGTCTCTTCCTGGTTGTGACTGTTGTCTCTCTGGTCTACAGGAGATAAATCCAGTTCCGCAGTGACAGACTAGATCGTCATCGTTTTAAAATAAAGACCCTTTCAGTGACTGAATTACTTTTCTCTGACAAGTCAAGCCTTTGAAAACGTGTTAATGGCTTGGATGGCACCTGATTGGCCGATGACATCTCAGGGATTTGGAATGTCTTCAGAGATACATGTCAAACGATTTAGATATTGACGTTTTTGTCTTTTTACCTTTTTTTAAATTTTTATCGACGTCTGGCCTGGTAATTGTTCAACCTAAATTATCTTAATGGATTTGGAGTTTAATTAGAATTCCTTCCACTTATTTGAACAGACTGAATGTTGGCCACCAGTGTATGTCTAAATGATGAAAAGACACCTGTGTAAGATTCCCTCGCCTCTTACCAGAACTGGAGTCTACACAGGGAGACTGCTGCTAAATATCAGTGATAGAACATGTAAGATCCTTCTTGACGCTGCAAGAAAACCGCCCTGAAAAAATGGTACTACAATGGTAATGATTATTGGAATGATTGCGTAAGAGACCAGCTGAAGTCATTGCTATGAATTAATCCTTAGCTATGGATTCCAGCCATGGCCCAAGGCCAGGAGGGCTTCTTTTTGAGTCAGTATAATTTATTAGGCCAGTCATATTTCTGATTTGCAAACTTGGCCGTGGTTTTTCAGTCTCCTCTGGCAGGATTTGTATAAGCTGTGATCCGCCCCACAGCCAAATTTGTTACAGCATTTTAAAACCTGCTTATTTTGTCTGATGTGTTCATGAGGGAATATCATTTTGAGGGAAGGTGACATGGATGGATTCCATTTCAGTGTTCCACTGCTCTCAAATGTTCATTTATATCAGTGGGTGTCAAACATTATTTACTATCAATATTGTAAAGTTTGGGGTTTTTACAGTTTCATCGTTTTCATTGTGGGAGGAAGTCTAATTTGTCTATAGGGTTTAACTTTAACCTCTGATTCTTCTCAAATGGCCAGTGAACCTGTAGATAAAGTATGCAAATCACAATGCCAGTTTGTCTGCCATTTCCAGATGATATCGCCACACCTTTTAAATCAAGTACAAATTTCTCTCTCGACAAATTATTTGAATAGTTTTTCACCACGTCCCGATAGCCTCAACACTAAGAGGGTTCTCATTTGGGGTTGTTAATCTCCTACGGGAAGACATGTTAGAGTCGGAGCAACCACGAACAATGGAAAACCTCCCAAAACAAAAACACAAAATAACAAATTTTGACATGATGACTGATGTTGATGGCTTCCAGCAGAATAATTCCCACTCCTGCTCCCTGATGGATACGCCACAACTTCCATACGTGGGAAACTGACAATGTCAATTTAGCCCAGAACAAAGCCTTTGTGTCTGTTCAACGCCTCATCTCAGGACCCGTGAGACGAAATGTCGTCCTCCCCCTCTCCTACCTGCATCCACAGGAAGTGGGACGTTCACCATGCCAGAAATAGAAAAGATATCACAATTAGGCTTTGAATTATATTTAAATTTTCTCCCTGTAGCTTAAAGTTTTCATGTCTTAAGTCTTCAGTTTGAATTGTTGAAACTTTTGAATAAACATGGAGTGAGATGACCTTAAATTCTAATGAATACATTCATATGTGTACGAAACTGCAAACTTACAAACTCGTCACCTCCTTATTGTTGTTCTCATACGATACTTTACATAAAACTATATTAGCGAAATAAATATGAATTAGTACAAGTTCCCATAAACTGAGGACATTGTCTCTGAATCTGCTGCCCCCAGTTGGATCCAAACAAACTCAGTCCTTGTTTCTTCTTCTCCAGGAGCCTGGTTTTACAGTGACTGCCTGGTCTCCCTGTCAGTTTGGAAGATTTTGGTACGTACCCTGACCCCTCCTTCCTCTGTTACCACGGCAGCAGCCAGCAACCAGGCCCATGCTGGGAGATGGTCTCTAAGAGAGACTAGACCATATCCTGGTGTCTCTCGCTTTCTCTCTCTCTGATGTCACATCCTGCTGTCTTTCTCTCTCTCTGATGTCACATCCTGCTGTTTCTCGCTGGTCTCACATCCTCCTGTCTCTCTCTCTGGTCTCACATCCTTCTCTCTCTCACTGGTCTCACATCTTGCTTTCTCTCTCACTGGTCTCACATCCTGCTGTCTCTCTCTCGCTGGTCTCACATCCTGCTGTCATTTCTTGCTGGTCTCACATCCTGCTGTCTCTCTCTCGCTGGTCTCACATCCTGCTGTCTCTCTCTGGTCTCACATCCTCCTGTCTCTCTCGCTGGTCTCACATCCTACTGTCTCTCTTGCTGGTCTCACATCCTGCTCTCTCTCTCGCTGGTCTCACATCCTTCTGTCTCTCTCGCTGGTCTCACATTCTGCTGTCTCTCTCTGGTCTCACATCCTGCTCTCGCTCCCTCTGGTCTCACATCCTGTTGTCTCTCTCTCGCTGGTCTCACATCCTACTGTCTCTCTCTCGCTGGTCTCACATCCTACTGTCTCTCTCGCTCTGGTCTCACATCCTGCTGTCTCTCTCGCTGGTCTCACATCCTGCTGTCTCTCTTGCTGGTCTCACATTCCACTCTCTTTCTTGCTGGTCTCACATCCTGCTCTCGCTCCCTCTGGTCTCACATCCTGCTGTCTCTCTCTCTCGCTGGTCTCACATCCTGCTGTCTCTCTCTCGCTGGTCTCACATCCTACTGTCCACTCCAACCGGGGTGTTTTTCATCTCACGTGTTTTCTCCTTCTTCCTATTTCATGTTTGAGATGAACTAGAAATCACCAGTTTGTTTAATTCTTTTACGTAACGCTCGCTTCTGCACATTCCATACGCTCACAGGGCAGGGAGGAGGGGGGCGGGGGAGCGGGTTGGGGAGGGGGGGAATTATGTAAGTTGACCTGAGTCAAAACGCTGGGGTCACAGAGGCCAGGAGCAGGGCAGGAGTTTGTCTTTGTGACATAAGGACTCTGGAGTCATTAGCCTGCTCACCCCCCCTCCCTCCACCGCCATCCCCTGCCTTCCCAGAATGCATCTTCAATTCAGTCAATTAGCCTCAAGAAACGCAACGCTTGGTGCTTCAGGTTATGTAACATTCCAAAACTACCCTGCAGTTCAACAAGCCTCCGTCTGAATGGTCGAATCAAAAAAGGTTTTTAAATGTTGCTAGTAATGTACAGAAAACTGTCCTGGGGGTGAGGGTCAGAGATGGGGGGAGGGAGGAGAAGGGCGGGGGAAGGGGGAGAGGGGAGAGGGAGAAGGGTAGTGGAGAGCGAAGGGGGGAGGGGAGAGAGGGGTAGGGGGGAGAGGAGAGATTGGGGAGAGGGGAGAGAGGGGGAAGAGGGAAGAGGGGAGAGATGGGTAGGGTAGATGGGAGAGAGGGAGAAAGAGGGGAGAGAGGGAGGCATGACCTGTGGTGGGAAAGACATGCTCAGTCAA
Source organism: Plecoglossus altivelis (assembly GCA_036571765.1). Taxonomy (NCBI): domain Eukaryota; kingdom Metazoa; phylum Chordata; class Actinopteri; order Osmeriformes; family Plecoglossidae; genus Plecoglossus; species Plecoglossus altivelis. Next base: position 770,577 of record BROE01000028.1, read on the forward strand.
ATAAACCAAAAATGAAAATTGAGTCTTTTCAGACAGAAATACAATCCATCATTGGTGTCACGCATCTCTATAGACTTACGCCTGTGTGATTCTATTCCAAGACTTGGTCTTGTGAACAGTGATGGAGACAGACTGGGTAGGTACAGAAGGAGACCACGTAACAGAACAACAACAACAGATGTTTAAACGAGACAGATGTTCTCTAGTCGATCTTTACGTGTATTAACTCTTCGGTTTAGATTTGCATCTCTGATAAGACGCGATGACAGATCCTTAAAACATCCACATCAAAAGCGTGTTTGCATGTTCTGATAGCGCTGAATGCTTCCTGCTTTAATTGATTAGAGAGATTGTTTGTGGGGTATTTTAGTCATGCTTGCTTTTAAGGTCTGTGTATGTTTGTGAGCACCTATGCGGACAGCTTCATCCTGTCTAAATACGCCCTAGAAGCGAAACTAGACCCTCACGTTAGGAGTTCATTTCTACGTTCCTCTTTGATCGATCGGCATTTAAACTCATCAAAGCAGAAATAGTTCCTCTTGGATCTTGATAACATATTCCTGTTGTTTAAAAAAAAAAAGAAATAATCTGAAGTGTATTGTTTGACGTCCCACCTTTATAACAACCCAACAGCTCTTAAAAGCAGATGCTGTTTCTTGTTAGGAGCCTGTTTGAATTCAGGAGGGTTTACAGATGCTAACCAGGACTGCATGAGCTGGGAGGAACCGCTTCTTACGATTCAGAAGCAGATGGTTTAGAGAACACAACTTGTTACTTGCTGCATGCACAGTCTTCACCATGTGTCTGAGGGTCCTGCTGTATTGTAGAGAGAGTCCACGTTAGTGGATTTCACTCAAACGAAAGCCACCTTTGGTGTCTCTTTCTCTTTTAGTCTGCCTGAACCGTCACTCCCTGTGTGGCCTTCTGCAGTAGCTCTCCCCTAAGTAGATCAGCGCTCGGTGCACCAACTGACAGATGCCCAAAACTATTTGTTTTTTTAGGGCATCGCGAGGCGGTCGGGTTCAATTCCGTCTCACTGGTCATCTGTAACACACGCTGAAGGGCTCTGCTGTCTCTGGAAGACGTGTGAGATACACACTCTCTCCTCTCCTTCTCTCCTCCTCCTCATCTCTCTCCTCTCCTTCTCTCCTCCTCCTCTCACTCTCTCCTCTCCCTCTCCTTCTCTCCTCCTCCTCTCACTCTCTCTCTCTCTTCCTCCTCTCCCTCTCCTCTCTCTCCCTCCTCCTCCCTCCTTTGCCTTCTCTCCCTCTCTCCCTCTCCTCTCCTCTCCCTCCTCCTCCTCTCTCTCTCCCTCTCTACTCTCTCCTCTCCTCCCTCCCCTCCTCCCTCCTCTCCCCCTCTCCTCCACCCTCCTTCCTCCTCTCCTCTCTCCTCTCTCCTCTCCCTCCCCCCCTCTCCTCTCTCCCTCTCCCTCTCTCCTCTCCCCCTCCCTCCCTCCTCTCCTCTCCTCCCTCTCCCTCCCTCTCCTCTCTCTCCCCTCTCCCCTCCCTACTCTCGCTCTCCCCCTCTCCCCCAGCCCTCCTCTCTCTCCCCTTCCTCTCTCCCTCATCTCCTCTCCTCTCCTCTCTGCCCTCTCCTCTCTCTCCTCTCTCTCGTCCTCTCCCACCTCCCTCTCCCTCTCCCTCCCCCCTCCTTCTCTCCTCTCTCCTTTCCCCTTCCCTCCTCTCTTCTCTCTTCCTCTCCCTCCGTCATCTCTCTGGCATCCCTCCACCTCTCCTCTGTTCCTCTTCTCTCCTCTCCCCCACCCCTTCCCTCTCTCCTTTACTTTGTTTTCCCTGGTATTCTGTCGTTTCTTACCGTGTTACATTAGGCGATGGTGCCACAGCAGTCTAACCCGTGTTTATGCAGGCAGTCAACCTGTCTACATCAGCTTTAGTCACTTTCTCCTCCTGAGACAGATTGAAAAAATGAAGCATTTTTCCATCTCTTGTTCTCCTTCGCTCGATGGTCAAAAATCTCTTGTTGCTGTTCACTGATCTGTACTTTCTTGTTGAGTATATTTGTTGTCCTACTTCACTGTACATTCAAAGGTCGGTTTCCTTCCTCAAAGCTTGTTTTAGCCTTGAGTCAACACGCTCTATATTGTCTTGGTACCTACTGTAATGTGACAGTTTGATTGGCCTAGCAGGGAAGAGTCAGGATCTTAAAGGACTGGCAATTTCACCTTGGCGACTATTCTGTGATCAACCACTGTCTATTAATAACCACGCCGTTTACATACTTAACTACAAACACGCTCCTGTCTTCAAAATGCGACTGGAAATCAATTGTATGTACAAGTGGCAATGATTCACTGGCCTTTATCCCAATTCTGCCCTTACGCTATTTGATGTGTTACCAGGCAACAAAACAGTTCCTCTGTCACGGTGTTGCGATACAGTCATAAAAATACACTACCTCAACGGGGTGATAAATTGCTGAATCTAATTCCACCTCTCGCTCAGCCTTCACTATAAATATATTTTTCGAACAATGGATATGAATCAGTTGACTAACACATAATTAATTCAGATAAATTGATACCTTGTGAATGGGATAAACGAATCTTCACATCACTAAGCCACCCTATAACCATATATAAAACAGCTGTATAATACTGTCTGACTGCTAAGGGCCCTTCTGATGTGCAGCAACATAGACACTGTGCAGTAGCGCCATATTATACAGATAGATAATTGCAATCTTTTATTCATGAAGTCACTGAGCTTTGTCAACAAAGACTCCAGATGACTCAATCTACTGTAACACACTGAATCCTGAAGAATCCTGACCCTTCTGTTTTCTGCCCTTTCTTCAAAACAGAAGTCATCCACCATGACATGTTTCAGAGTTTTTCGAGATAATTCACAGGAGTGCTTCCTTTAAGTGCCTGAGAAGGAAAAGCTGTTATGGATTCAGGTTCATTCATTCGCTGTTTCGTTCAGTAGAAGCAGTGCTTTTAGGACACACCTCTGGCTTTACAGACCCACGCTAGATCAGACATCCACACACACCAACGTTCTGCGGTAGGAAAGCACCAAACTTTGACACGGCTTAAAAGCAGTCCTGTCCTGAACGTGCACGTCTCGCGTACCTAAACACACGTGCACTAGAACAGTCTCAGATGATCAAAAGGCCTGTACGGCCTTAAAGCTTCAGGTCAACGCAGGTTGTGAAACTGGGAAAACGCACTTCAAACATTTTGAAGACTGCAGTGGTTTTTTGGTAAATTGGTAGCTTTGCATAAAACCATCCTCCTGAACCAACGAAGCCAGAAACAAGATATAATTCACTGTCCTGACTGAGGCGTGTTTGGGGGAGGAACGGCCCTGACTCTTCTGGAAAGTTCTCTAGCTAAGCTGCCGTTTAGTTTCTGCCTTCAGTCTTGTCTCTCCCGTGGAATCCTGGCTCGGAGTTTGCCTGTTTGGGCCAAATTCTTGAAGCACATATCAAGTCGAAGAATGAGTTCTGACCCAAGCTGCCAACAGAATTTGAAGTACAGCCTGGCTTTAAGGCTGCATCCAAAACTTCTAACTGTTCCATGGGCTTGACCGGTGATGACTTGTGCTTCTGAAGGGCGCGTTATGCAGAGGCAGATAGATGGATTGCTGATTCATCTATCCCCATGGGGAAATGGAAGAGAGAAGGGCAATGTGTTTATGATTTAGGTCTCTTTAATCCTGACTCCACATCCAGCCGTGGAAATGTACCTACTTTGAATGTTGAGGAATCTGAGCAGAACAGATCGAAGGATTTCTGATTGTCCTTAGTGTCCTTGTTTTGAGAGGGCTTCTGCCATCTCTCTCAAAGTTTTCCTTTTCACATTCGTTCCAAAACCATCTAAATCTTAATGCCCGTGTGTCCAATTCAGTAAAAACCTCAGCGACTTCGAGGAACAAATCCTAATCCCAGACCGGCTCTGAAGTTGCTGCTCCCTTAGTACTGCCTTATCACTGTAGAATACTCTGTTAGTACTGCCTTATCACTGTAGAACACTCTAACTGTTAGTACTGCCTTATCACTGTAGAACACTCTAACTGTTAGTACTGCCTTATCACTGTAGAATACTCTAACTGTTAGTACTGCCTTTCTGGTACAGAATACTCTAACTGTTAGTACTGCCTTTCTGGTACAGAATACTCGGTTAGTACTGCCTTATCACTGTAAAATACTCTAACTGTTAGTACTGCCTTATCGCTGTAGAATACTCTAACTGTTAGTACTGCCTTTCTGGTACAGAATACTCTGTTAGTACTGCCTTATCACTGTAGAATACTCTAACTGTTAGTACTGCCTTATCACTGTAGAATACTCTAACTCTTAGTACTGCCTTTCTGGTACAGAATACTCTAACTCTTAGTACTGCCTTACTGGTACAGAATGCACTGAGGGTTATAAATGCACTGTGATGGAGCTGTTGTTGATGGGACTTTACACCCGTGTAGCATGTTCAGATGTGTGTGTTAGTGTATGCAGCAAAACACACGCATGCAGGCTGTTCTTTGATTTAAGTTACTTTGATAAGACACACATAAAAAAGCACCTTTAGCCAGCTTCTAAAGAGAAGACGATTTCCTTCCAACACACAAAGCAAAGATGTCCACCCTGCAATTATCAAATGTGTGAATACAAAAGAAGGATTTCCAAGATTAACTCAGATGGTGTCTACTGTTTTTTCACCTGAAAACGGCGTCGTCACAAGAAGCTGTGATTAATGTATTGTGGCGTCTGTTACCATGGGGATGCTCTCTTCATTACCGTCACATTTGACTCTGCTGGAGAAGAGAGGCTGAGGAGTTATTCATGCTAAACCAGGAAAACTGTGTTTTTCTTCTGTCTTCTTTGCTCTGTGTTATATAGATGAATAAGGAATCTGTGTTCCATAAGCCCAGCTCTTCCCCTGCCGGTTCCTTTAAGGCAGGGGTCTCCAATCCTGGTCCTCGAGGGCCGCTGTCCTGAAGGTTTTAGATGTTTCCCTGCTCAAGAACACCAGATTCTGATGAATGAGCCATTACCAAGCTCTGTGAAAGCTTCATAATGACCCTTTATTAGAGTCAGGTGTGCTGGAGCAGGGAAACATCTAAACCCTTCAGGACTGCGGCCCTCGAGGACCAGGATTGGAGACCCCTGCTTTAAGGTAATGGTGGAAGACATGGTGACTGAGGTTCACATGCTTGGATGGTCTAGTCTGCTTTCCTGGCTTTACTCACGTCCTGCCTATAATAGCAATCCGAACAACGTATTTTGCTTGTGGAGCAACTGGCCTGATGGGTGTTTGTGCAGCCATAACGCGTTACAGTGGAAAGCAATGTTTGTTCAGAAGTCATTGGCCGTGTTAGTTAACAGAGCTAGCGGGCGCAGGCTAGCTGTATCTGCAGGCAGGTCTATTGCCCAACAACGCAAGTAGCTTTAGAGAGAGTTGGCAAAACACGCCAGCCACCCATCAAGTCAATCTACAGCGTGACATCACAAGCGTGTTTGGTTATGGTGTCTCGGAGCTCCAGGCCCAATCAGATCATCCCAACTAGCTGGATCATCTTCGACCAAGAAAGTCAACGGCTACCAAACAAGAAAATAAACATGTCATGTTTTAAGAAGTGACTGAGATTAGATGAAGTAGATGAAGACAATCCTGTGGTGATTACGAGTTATTCTGAGTAGATTAATAGGTAGATGGATGACCAGCTCTTGAGTGGCCATGTGTTTGCTTAAGCTCTTGGCAACACATAAACAGCTATAGCCATCAGTCAATTAAGAATACAGCGCAGCAACAACAACAAGGCAGGGTTTTGAACTTTGCTTTTTCCATTAATCCTCTTTTGGATTGGGAGAGTGAAGGCGTTCAAGATTAAGGCTTTGCCCTCTTTCCATTGGCCCTGGCCCCTTGAGCATTTAACCCCTAAATCTGTTGCCACAGATGCTTGTCAACCACACAGGATTTCAGCACTTTGTTTGTCTTTATAACTTAGACAGAAGCTTGATACAGCCTAAATAAGTGATCCATGGATGAATCATTGATGCTCAAATGTGTCCAATTTTTGGATTTACACCATCGCCTACATTTATCCCCTCGATGTGGGTCTTTCAGGAGCCTTTAAACATTTAATAAAGCACCCAGAATGGCTCACTGCTAAAGGTTTGTCAAAACAATCTGTAAGAAATGCCTGAGTTAAGGAATTACAACTTTATTTGTTGTGGGGGGGAAAACTCTCAATGATTTAGGTTGTAATTTAGTCTTTTCCGTTTGGAGGGAAAAAAGGTTTGACTGCCTCTGACTTTTTTTCAAATTTCCAGAACCAAACGACAATCTGAAAGTCTGAAATGTTCTTAGCAAACGTCTAATACATCACAACGCCTAACCTCCACCGGTGCCAAGGAGATCTGATTAAAAGCTCAACCATTTCTGTCTTTCTTTTGAGACGGGAATTTATTTAGCTTCTCCTTGTTACGTGTCCATGGCCCCTGGTCTTCCAATCCTGATGACTGCAGGGTCAGCGGAGGGCCCGCTGGCTAGGCTAGGGGCCCCTGCAGAGGGGCCCACAGTCTGGGACTTTAGACAAAGTCCTAGTGCCGGCTGGCTGGCTGACAGGCCCTCTATTCACAGGGCTATCCTCCAAAAACAGCATGCAAATTGGACACAATTGAAGTGCAAAATCTCCTGGCTGTAATACCTTAAATTGTAGCTCATGCATTTTGAAAGCTCGGTCGAATTTGTCACAAGCTTTAGTTTATATTCAATCTTTTCTTTCATCCTGTGCTGTACTGAAGGGATTCTTGAGAAAAGTCGGCATTATTCAATAAACAAGGTGTTACTGATGGAGTGATTCTTTTTGGCAGCGCCAGGTGAGGGGGTGGGGGGGGCGGATTACGCACTGGAGCCAAAGCTTCGTAGAGGCAGGAGAGGGTGGATATGGCGAGGGACATTGTAGAGGGATAAGCTGAGCAACTGAGTGAGGGAGAAGTGCTTGATACTCGCGATGGGAAATGAAAAGACCTGATAACGCCAAACCTTCTTCTGTGTTAATTGATGTCTCTCTTCCTTCTCTCAAAGAGTAGTACTTTTCAAGCGAAAATATTTTGACAGTTTAGATTAGAGACAGCAGGCTTGCAGTAATCCCTGAACTTGATACCCTCACTGTTTTTGAACAAGTTTCTCTTGATGTTTGTGTTTGATAACGACTTGTCACAGGCGTCTAATTGAAACGTCTCAGCGATCTGAAATGAGGTTTCGTTCAGGAAGGGAAACGTTTCTAGCTGCCAAGACAGAGAAGGTGATTAGGATACAGCCAAGAAACCCTCTTAACCATCCGGACTGAATCATGTCTTCTTTAACTTATGTTTATTGTTCCTCTTATTGCCAACCACAATCTGGTCACCAGCACTAGTGTCTAAGCTTACGGCTTAAACCTTCCTTTAAGCACCAAACTGTGTGTTAAACACAGAAGTGTAAACATGATGTTTCCAGATCTGGAAGAGTACACATCATGTTTACTGGTTCACTTCCATGTTTTTGTTAACGGTTGACAAAACCACCGTAGTGTTTCCAAAATCTGACCTCGTTTTCGAATAAAGTAAAAAAAAACAAACAAACCCTTATTACGTTGAGTAATGATATGGATCACATTTAAATGAGGTTCTTTCTAATACCCAGAATCCAGCTTTTCTCCTCCTTTGGATCCATGTATCAAACATGTCACCTTTGTCATGCAGCCAAGGCAGGCCTATTGATCTTAACATGGTTTGTCACATCATTATATTCTTGCCACTGCCACCATATATGTGACAGTTCTACTTCTGGAATAAGAGGCTGGACCACATCAATGAACATGCTGCTGTAATGACATAGCTGAGGGTTCAAAAGTGTCTGGGTGTCTTTGAGCTTCCTGCGTAGATGATGCAGATGTCGTGGTGTAGATGCTAACCTTGGAGAGATCCTCTTCAAATACCGAGCTTGTTTTGTCAAAGTATTTTCTCTTTTCATACCTCACAAATACCCCCCCCCCCCCACCAACAGTCTGTATCATGTCAAACACATACGAGGGAAATTTGCTGGAGATCAGTGAAAATTCTCGTGTTTTTATTAACAGCATGGAAAACATGTCCTGAAATTCCTTTGATTGACATGTGACGTAGATGAGGAATTAGTAGAAATGGTTACACATTTAAAAAAATATCCCGACTCTTATTTTTGTGATAACATCGGTCTATTGTCACCGTTCCAATTGCTCAAGAATAAGGATGAAACGATGGGGCTTGTAGAGTCTGCCTTTCAGGAAATGACAAACAAATTTCCAAGCAGAGGTTAAGGTTCTATACAATTATATAGAATTATACATAAATGTCACTAAAGGTCCTGGTGCAGCCAGTTGAATGTGATGAAACAAACACAGACAAGACCTAATCTTCAAGCCAACCCCACGTATTTACTGAAGTGATTTACAGCCACGTTATGATGCCACTGGGACTGGAAACAACCACACTGCCTCCCCTCCCCTCTTCTTCTACGTCGTCTCTGCTCTTAGCCGCCGCCAGAGGAACTTTGCCGCAATTGGCCAGACAGCCGCTCGCCGCTCGTCGCTCGCCGTGTGTCAGCATTCAGAGACCCGGGTGTCTGAGATGTGGTTCACCTTCAAGTCTTTCTGCTCAACAGAGAGTCTCTACCGCACGTTACCACTCGTTTGTGGCGGTGTCTGTAAGGGCGCTATGTCTCCAATACTAAATTACCAAGGTATAAAACAAGACGCTAGTTCTACCCAAAGCGTACAGGATTTGAACTCGGGGCCCGAAGCAGCCAAAACCTCTTACCTCTAAGCTGTAACCTACTCTGTGTGAAGTTATTTTTGTCTGGCTTCTGTTAGTCAGCCGACAGACGAGTGCTTGAGCTACTTATTAGCAAGTTGGATGAGAGATACAGGTAGCCAGCTGTTCATCTATCAATTATTTCCAGTTATATCTGGAGTAGTCTCGGCGATTGTTCCTTTACAAGCAACAGGATGTTTGTCTGTTGAAGGGCAAACAGTGTTTTCAGACCTGTCTGCTGGGCCGTTAACGTCAGTATTTATACATATTCCTAAACCTACCCTCTTCTTCCTTACCTCGCCTCCTCCTCTCCTTCCTTACCTTGCCTCCTCCTCTCTTTCCTTACCTCGCCTCCTACTCTCCTTTCTTACCTCGCCTCCTCCTCTCATTCCTTACCTCACCTCCTCTCCTCTCCTTCTTCACCTCCTCTCCTCTCCTTCCTTACCTCCTCTCCTTCCTTACTTTACCTCGCCTCCTCTCCTTCCTTACCTCGCCTCCTCTTCTTCCTTATCTCGCCTCCTCTCCTCTCCTTACTTCGCCTCCTCTCCTTCCTTACCTCGCCTCCTCTCCTTCCTTACCTCGCCTCCTCTTCTTCCTTACCTCGCCTCCTCTTCTTCCTTATCTCGCCTCCTATCCTTCCTTACCTCCTCTCCTTACCTTGCCTCCTCTCCTTCCTCACCTCCTCTCCTTCCTTATCTCGCCTCCTCTCAGTTCTCCCAAAAGTTAGGATCTAAGACCTTTTCAACCTGCTGCCAGTAGACAGGAGTATCTCTTTCAGCGCTCCTAGCATCTCCCACTGTGAGCTTACATCACCAAGAAAGAAGCAAGTAACATCTCAAGCAGGGACAGTTTAACCTTCTCTGCTTTGTTATTCGTTTCAGAAATGAAAACGGCAGATTATAAAAGCCAGGATGAGGAAGTTACTACAGATCTTTGTATTTTATTTCAGCCTGTGCAGGTTAACTCAGAAACCACCCTGCTTGAAGATAAGGATTGACTCGTTTGTGTGATAAGAGGCTCTAGGAAAAGGCCAATTATGTTCTGATGAGTCGCTTTGATGAGGTAGCAGCCGAGGACAACTCCAAGGTTTCAGACAGTTTGTTTCCTTTGAATTTAGATTCTTTTTCTTTCTTCCTTCTCTCGCCACGTGGACTTGTGGTGTTAATTAAATAAAAAAACCAAAACCCTCAGGTAGGATGAGAAGTCTAGGTTGGTGGTGACATGATGCTAATAAGACTAACTGCTAACGCAGTCCAAAACACACAGGCTCATGGCCATCCTTGAAACCACCCTGACCCAGATGCCACCACCCTCACCTGGTGTTCTGTTCCCCTATCAACACCACCCAAGTGGCCAGACAAGGGGTGATTATAATTGCACCCCCTGAAAATAACCCCTACTGTAGGTCTGCTCAGGTTTTAGGTGAATCCACCTGGGAGCAGCCTGTGAAGGATTCAGGTATGAACAAGGAGAGACCTGCTGTTAGATATGTGTCCTGAGAACTAGACGTGGATTTGTATTTCACAAAATAACTAATTGGAGCATTTGAGTCGTTTGGGCTTTGTTTTGGAAACACAGATCTGATCTAGAAGCAGTTCTTTAGCAGCTAAAATTGTGTTTACAACCCTGCTGAGTATCGCCATTAGCAACGTTTAAGTTTCTCTTCACTGAAATGGACAATGCTTCCTGGAAAGATATTAGTTTGGTAGAAGTGTCTGTCTAGCGAGCAAAATAATGTCCCACTTTTTATCCATGCAGTCAAAACACAGGCTGTAAACTCCTGTAGTTTAAGAAGCAAGAAAAGAGACACATTTGAAGCATGAACGCTTTCCTAAAAGATCGCAACATGTGGAACCAGACATTCTTATAGTTCTCATGCAAATCTTTTAAGCGTGTCTGGATTGGCACCTCTGGTTTGTGTGGGAGCAAACGCCAGGTGATGTTGTGATCCAGCCTATTTACAGCTGTCACTCAGCAGCCTCCAGAGACTCTCTACTGCACTCTTGAGACATACTTCTCAACACTTTCAGTTCAAGGAGCAAATACTCCAGTTATGCAAGACGCCCAATTCTGTTTGATACACCCCATGCCAATACAAGCTGTCGCTCAGCATTAGAGTCACACAGGGTATGTTTATACATGCATCTGTCATTGGGGAGCAAAGGCCAACATCTCCAGTATACTGCTACGGTATTAAATGCATTAAAACCCAAACCAAAATCCTTTAAATCCATTAAAAACATCCTAAAAAAGTTTTGAAGTGTTTACAGCAGTCACAACATTTGGTATTTAACAAATAGATCATAAAAGGTCTGGATTCTGTGCACATAACAACATTCGTCCTCAAATGAATGTTTTGTCTCCGAAAAATAGCTACTATTCTCTTGTGTGCATATGAGATCATTTTGTTTCATGCAGGAATGATTCAATTGGTCAAAACTATATGACCTTTTTGAAGTATACGTAAAAACACGTAGATTTAAGACCCAACATAAATCAAATGTTGGGAGATATAGCTGTTTGTTTCTGGATGTTTTATCCAGACTGTGTTCGGAGGGAAGGTTCACGCTATGTTTTGCAGTCGTCACAGTGGCGTATCGCTCATTTGTAACATCCACTTTTAGGAGGTTCATAACAGCTCACGTTCTCCTCTAGATTATCCTTGGTATCTTGGTAGCCTCATTATATCAGACCTCATTAGCAGCAGCTTACCAGAGCAGCACGTCTCTGTGGAGGTCTGTGTTAAGGCCTTGCTTGCATTACTGTAAAGGCTGTGGATTCATCTCCTTCCCCATACAGCCTGGTGGATGGATCACATAGTGACCAGCTGTACAGCCAAGTGTTTGCATTGCTCAGTTACATTTTTTCAACAAGATTTACATCGACTGTGTCTGTGTAATTTGCTATGTAAAATTTGCACAAAGTGACAGTTTAAATGGTTATCTCCCATCTTTTGATATTTGCAGAATGGGAATAATATTAGGCAAATGGCAAGCCCTTGTATAAGCCCTATTGTTTGATAGAAATCACGGAGTGTTGCATTGGCACGTCTACCGAGAAACACGTCACGCTGTAGCTGTTGGTCTGTCCAACAGACTCAACAAGTCTGGTCTGGTCTCTCCTGGGTGAAATAGCTGCCTCTCTGGCCCTGCCACATTTATCTGGCTTCTCCTGCCTGCTTGTTGAGAGCGTTGGGGCAGGAGACACGATCGCTTATGACTGACTGACACCGTCTCCTCTGAGCTCTGAGCTCTGATCCTCGCTGCGTTGACACAACAAACAGGCTGATTCTGCCCGTCGGCCCTCGCTGTTGTTGTCACGTCCAGATGGGTGTGAGAAGCCAGGGTGGATGGTAGATAACATCCTCGAAGCCAGGGTGGATGGTAGATAACATCCTCGTCCGCAGACACGGAAGGCTGAGGGAGTCGGCTTGGCTGTGATTGGTCCGGCTCTGTGTTCCGGCGCTGACCCAGTGTTTTAAACTGTGAAGGAGCCAGCATGTGGATGAATTAAGACATAGATTGAAAACAAGGTTTGGAATTCAATAGGAAGGATGTCACCTGCTCGAGTGTTTTAATTGTTCGATGTATTTCCCATCTGTCAGACGGACTCTCTGCTTCTCTCTCTAGCATCTCCCAGACCTCAGCTCTCGCAGGAAGCAGTTTGCTCAGCCACAGAGTGTTAAGATGATAAAGACCTCAGGATGAAGCTGTGTAAGCTAGCCAGCCTCCTCAGCTAGCAGGAGGAGAGCTGCCATGCTTCTCATCCTGCTGGATGGCAGCTCCTGCCTCCTCTTCGGTATTCTCATGCTCTGACACGGGTATTGCACTTCCAATATTAAACATTCAGCTCTTGGAAAACTTCCAAAGCAGCCGTTAGCTTTTATTAATACGTCAACATGTGGCATGGTGTCAACCTTCCGGCACTTTCAAATATTTACCCCCGCGCACAAAACATTTCGGGATCCATAATGACCACTTGAACTCTTAACTCTGCCCTGTTTCCAAACAGCACAGGGCCGAGAGAGGCCTGGCGTCTGTGCGATGTCGCGTTAGCCTGCTCAGTCATTCAACCAGCTGTCTGCTGCCGCGTGGCTGGGCGGTTAGGGCTTCACTGGGCTCGACTCACAGATGGGAATCTTTAATTTTTAAAGCTGTTTTATCTGCATGGCTGAACACCCGCACGTTGCGTCACATAGCATATGAGTGCTAATTCAACTCTCCTCCTCCTCCCTGAACCACCTAGCAACCTCTCTCTTACTGTTGCTCTCTCGCCCCTCCTTCTCTCCCTCTCTCTATACTTCTCTCTTTCTTCCCCTCCCTCCCCCCCCCCTCTTTTTGCCTTTCTCTCTCTGCTTCCCTCTCTCTTTCTCAGTTCCCCATGACCCCCGCTCTACCAGCTACAGAATGCTAAACTTCCAGTTCCCCCTCTGTGTCGATGTTAAGTGTTGTTGTGATTGCTGCCTGGTGAAGCGGGTATGTGGAGGGGGGTTAAGTGCCCCCCTCTCTCTAACTGCCTCCTAGGTGTCCTCCGCTGCCTCTAACTGCCTCCTAGGTGTCCTCTGCTGCCTCTAACTGCCTCCTAGGTGTCCTCTGCTGCCTCTAACTGCCTCCTAGGTGTCCTCTGCTGCCTCTAACTGCCTCTGTCCTCTGCTGACTCTAACTGCCTATGTCCTCCTCTCTCTCTAACTGCCTCCTAGGTGTCCTCTGCTGCCTCTAACTGCCTCTGTCCCCTGCTGCCTCTAACTGCCTCTGTCCTCTGCTGCCTCTAACTGCCTCCTAGGTGTCCTCTGCTGCCTCTAACTGCCTCTGTCCTCTGCTGCCTCTGTCCTCTGCTGCCTCTAACTGCCTCTGTCCCCTGCTGCCTCTAACTGCCTCCTAGGTGTCTTCTGCTCTCTCTCTACCTGGCTCCTAGATGTTCCCTCCTCTCCCTGGTTCTAGGTGTTCTCTCCTCTCTCTGGTTCTAGGTGTTCCCTCCTCTCCCTGGTTCTAGGTGTTCCCTCCTCTCCCTCGGTTCTAGGTGTTCTTCAACAGGCGCAGCATACGGGGCAGCAGACACCTCACCTCAGAGTAGCAGCTTAGCGTCGCGCTTCGCCGTCCATAAATTCTATCAGGTCTCTGTGAACCAAAGGACTTTGCATGTTTGTTTTGACTTGGCTATGTTTAGCCTTTGGGTTCCACCAGCATGGGGAGGGTCGTAGGTCAAGGTTTTACACGGATGCTTGGATTAGGTCACATATGCTAGCAGTAGACCAGCGGAGCACCATGACTAAGCCTGCATGGCCCCCGTCTGTCAGGGCAAGCAGTCAGGCAAGGAAGAAGAAAACAACACAGCTAAACAGGACAGATAGGTGAGATTAAATCAATTCCGAATCATGCTCCTTAGAAATAACTGGAGTGTTATTGATCGATTACACAGTACAGCTGCTGTGTACGTGTCTCTACTGACAGGGAGACAGCTACCGTAACTCTGGATTTGATCCTGGACGGTAATCATGGTTAAGGGTTTACAAATCCCCGCTTGTTTTGCTGATGATAGAATAAAAAAGATTTTTACATTTCATTTATTGTGTATTTCTGATCTTCTTGACGCTGATTTAGTTCTTGCTAGTCCGATTTGTTTCTTTAGAAAATCCACTCAACCCGTTTTACTGAAGTAACCTTTTTATTTCAGGAACAGCTTCTCATAGATCGTAAAAACTCTCAAATAGCATTAATAGAATTGAACATTAGCATTTTTCTGCCGCAATCCAGCTCTCTCTGTAGCCTGTTTGTCTTTGGTTGGACAGTCTGCTTTGAAAGATGAGAGCCAGAATCACCTGCAGCAGGGTGCAGGGGGACCAGGGTGCAGGGGGACCAGGGTGCAGGGGGGCCAGGGTGCAGGGGGGCCAGGGTGCAGGGGGACCAGGGTGCAGGGGGGGCTCCATAGTGCAGGTAGCCAGGGTGCAGGGGGCTAGGGTGCAGGGGGGCCCAGGGTGGAGGGGGGCCCAGGATGCAGAGGGGGGCCAGGGTGCGCAGCGTGGAGAAATACAGGGTGTGGATGGCACAGGGGGTGCGGAACACAGGGGGACACACCACTTTCAGCCGTCTACCACAGTCTCCCTGTATGTGTAGTGTGTGTGTTTAGTGTGTGTGTGTGTGTGTGTGACTCTGTTTTCCAGCTGCAGTGTGTGGGAAGCGTATGAAGCAGAATTCGAATGAAAGCAGCAAAGGGAGGTAGTATAAATGAATGCATGCTGTATAACCTAAGCCTCTGTTCTTAGAGAGCTCCATCAAAGCAAAGACACACGTCAGTGCTTCCTGTTCAGACATCTCGCTCTGGCATTGACCCCTGTGTGAATCCACACTGGATGAATCACACTCAAGTATATTTGTCTTGTTTCTTAGCCTAGATTTTGCCGTGTGCTTTCTGCTGTTGATAAGAGCTAGTCACCTCTCCCAGCCATCTGAGATATCTCCGTGTTTCAACGTTTCATCTCATACAGAAACAAAACCAACCAACCATCACGTGGGAGTCACAGTCCACCTCCATGGATGAGTTGACTTCTCAGACTAGCCCTTGTGCCAGAACATGTGACTCTCCAACAGTTGGCATTGATGATGATGTAAAGACTCTGGTTGTAGTAGAACAGACAGAGAGCGCTCGTGTTAAAACCGTGTGTGCGATGAGCTATTCCAACATGCTCTTTACACATCAGGGATTTAAGTCTCTTGTTCAAAGCAAATACTGTCTAGGCGGAGTGAAGACATTTAAAGTGAAATGATTATTGGTTTATAGGATTTGTCCTGTCTTAGTGTCACACTCTGTGAGGGCTGAGCAAGAGATGGAAGGAGAACAGAGCATTCGATGAACAGCTTTTGTTAAGCAAGTTCACGCTGCTTCAGTCTTCAACACAGAGGCGACAGGCTAGGCTGACTATGAAGCCACAGCATGTGTTCTGGGTGTCCAGGACTCTGCTGGGTCCCTCTTTTACCCAGCATGCACCAGTTACTGCCTTACCCGGCATGCACCAGTTACTGCCTTACCCAGCATGCATCAGTTACTGCTTTACCCAGCATGCATCAGTTACGGCTTTACCCAGCATGCACCAGTCACAACTTTACTCAGCATGCACCAGTCACCACTTTACCCAGCATGCACCAGTTACTGCCTTACCCAGCATGCACCAGTTACTGCCTTACCCAGCATGCACCAGTTACTGCCTTACCCAACATGAATCAGTTACTGCTTTACCCAGCATGCACCAGTTCCTGCTTTATTACAATGTATTGTGTTCGTCTTCTAATGAGGACAACATTGGAAACGGCCTCCAACTCTTCATGTCTAAGTTGGCAGGCGTCCTCAACACCCGCCCACAAACATCAACATTACGAGCTCAGGTTCCTTCTTAAATAATGACGGGGGTGGAGACTTCAGAAGGCTGTGGTTGGCTGTGCATTCTGACAGCGAGCTCACTGACATGTCGCATGATCGAGACCCTCCTGGTCTAAACCTGTCGTCCACTTTCAGCCTCTGAAGGTCAGAGGGCAGAGAGAGCTGCATTTAGTTGCTTCTCTTGGCGCAGTAGAAGAAGTTTAAAGTTCATGAAGAAACTAGGCTCAGATGGTCTTTTTATTCAGGAAGCACATAGAAGACGTTCTGCTTGTTTAATTACAAAACCATGAATAGTAAATAAACACAGTTTGTCATCTTCCAGACCGTATTGATCCCCTGGGATGAGCTGTGTGTTTTAAGGCTTCACAGGGTTCCATAGTTTCAGTCCATTTAGAGACACGTTAAGCCTTATGTAGGTGAGTGGTTATCTCTGTCAAACCTGGCATGGCATGTTGCAACTACTTAACAGGCTCAATGTTGTTAAGCCCTGTTTAGGATAGTCTTAAGGGCCTTCCAATGAACATCTGGACAATACAATTCCTACGTTGCAAACTGCAGCTGAGAGGTACCGCGTGAGAAAGAAGTGGCGTTCTTTCTTCACACATGAAAACCGTCTCCTGAATGCGAAGCCTGTGTTACGGGAAGCGTTTGAGCGCAGATGAATGAGAGTGTTTCTCAGCGAAGGTGCAGGTGGGTGTGAGAACACGGTGTTTATGAGAGCCGGGGAGGAGAGAAAGCGGCGTGCGGCGTGGCGAGGAGGAGAGCAGGGATTTGAGCAGATATTAAAAGAGGATCGTGCGTGGGCTTTCCTGCTACGCTCCGAAGACGTAAACGTCAGAGGCAAGATAAGAACCCACAACACAACAAATAAACAACTAAAATAAGGAAGGAAGAATGACTTAAAAATAGTTTCAACCAATTTCAGCTTAAGATGATGGTGAAATCCAAGATGTCTGGCTTCAGTTTGTTTGTCTTAAAGCTGCCAGTGGACTCCATAATAACAAGCTAGCAGATAAATAACCTTAACAATAAGCTGCTAACATCCAGGCTTGTAATGAATTCATCAAACGCGGGTCAAGTTGAACCTCGATGAAGATGAGATTCTTACGATCCGTTACAGCATCGGACATGTTTGTCTGTCTTCAAAGAGCAGTTTGGCCTTTTTTTGATCATTTTGATAACTTGTTTTCCTTCTGGCTTATCTCACTGTTATTGAACACGTCTCAAGTCAGTCAAGTTGCATCAGCCTGCTAAGATCGGCTTTTACTTTTCATGCATTTATTTACCAAGACAGCATTTTATTAGGCTAAAGGGTTCACAGACATACTCTGCATCACTTCTCAAATATCCACTAAGCTAATCGAATAAACAAATGGACTCTCCTATGTCCCAGTTCAGACTCTCGTCATATTCAGTCACAACAACACCACCATGTTGAGCTGCAAAATGTGGACCTCATAGGTACTATGATAAATAAAGGACCTCATAGGTACTATGATAAAAAAGGACCTCATAGGTACTATGATAAAAAAGGACCTCATAGGTACTATGATAAAAAAGGACCTGATAGGTACTATGATAAAAAAGGACCTGATAGGTACTATGATAAATAAAGGACCTCATAGGACCTGTAGATAAACAGGACAGAAGTCTGGTTGTGGGGTTGGATAATGACATTCTATCCTTGAGTGTCAACCTTAATGCTTCTCACCTGCCATGGCTGGTGTAGTCAGAATGACTGCTGTGGTAGCATGCATAGCTAACCCTCCAGCCTTCTCATCCATCAAACAGGGAAATACCTCCCTGGCTCTCACCTTTCACAAGCAGGCCACGATCTTTTAGAGGAACGAGCGCTTCATGTCGTTAACGTCATGTGATCCAACAGGCCTCGGATAGAGCACAGTTTATCACTCCTGTTGAATGCTGTTTGGACTGTGTGTGTGTGTGTGTGTGTGTGTGAGTGTGTTTGTGAGTGTGTTTGGGGGTGTGTCTTTGTGAGTGTTTGTCCTTGGGAGTGTGTGTCTTTGTGTGTTTGTGTGCATGTGTCTTTGTGTCTGCATGTGCTTGTGTGTATGTGTGTAAGTGTGTCTTTGAGTGTGCATGCGAGTATGTGTGTGCGCATGTCTTTGTGTGTGTTAGTGTGTGTGAGTAAGTGTGTGTGTGTGCGCGCGCATGTCCTTGTGTCTGCGTGCGTTCTTTTGTGCGTGCTTGTGTGCGAGTAAGTGTGTGTGTACGCATGTCTTTGTGTGTGTGTGTGTTAGTGTGTGTGTTCGGGTAAGTGTGTGTGTGTACGCATGTCTTTGTGTGTGTGTGTGTGTGTGTTAGTGTGTTAGTGTGTTAGTGTGTGTGTTCGAGTAAGTGTGTGTGTGCTCGCGTCTTTGTGTGTGTGTGTGTGTGTGTGTGTGTGTGTGTGTTTGGAATGCCCACGTGCTACCCTGCCAGTCCGTGCCAGTCTCTGACCCCTCTCCAGACGCCTAGAGGAGCCTTGGCTCAGGTATCACATCACTAAAACCTCTATGTCTTTTCTGGCGCTGCCAAGAGATTCGAGGAAACATTCCCATTGTGCCGAGAGTGTGTCCTTCCTGTGAACTACAATATCAGACGTTCATGTTGCCAGTTCCTGTCTTACTTCTTCTTTACACTGGAAGTACAAATCTGATGTTGAATTGTGTGCGATTACTGAATGTTAGTGTGACTTTTCCTCTGATTAAATCGATTACATTTTAAAATATCGCAGCCAATTCATGGAAAATCTCCAGTTTCAGTCAGAGACATTTCTCCTACCTGCTCTCCAAGTCTGTGACATCACAGCTGTTCAGTAAACAGATGTTGCAGACGGATTTGTTAACATCCTACCTGAAACAGAAAGCCTTGCGTCTCCTTTGGGCTGTTTTGAAATACTCAGTATTCTAAGCTTCTGTTCTCAGGTCTGCAGAATCGGTTGCATTTGTGTCGTGTTTTTCTTTAAAGGTGTAATGAAAGTCTACCAGAGTTCTGCTTTCTGACTGCGTGGAGCAGTAAGGAAAGACCTGTTCACGCTCCACAAGCCAACACCAACAGATGCACTTCTGAGGTTGTCTTTGTTTGCGCGGTGTGAAAATGACAGTCGTCTCTTCTAGCGATCCAAACCCAACAACAACATGTTTGCCGTTGGATGTTTGCCGTTGGATGTTTGCTGTTGGATGTTTGCGGTTGGATGTTTGCGGTTGGATGTTGCCTGTTGGATGTTGCCTGTTGGATGTTGCCTGTTGGATGTTTGCCGTTGGATGTTTGCCGTTGGATGTTGGTTCAGTGAAAACCTGACCAGTGGTCCTGTTGTTCCTACAGAGCCATGTGGAGCCCCTCTAGCAGTGATGGAGAGCAGGTGGTGCAGGTGACTGCCAGGATGGAGACCACACCTGCTCTGGGGACGCCCAGCATCTCTGTCTCCCAGCAACAGGCCCCTAAGAAGTTCGCCCCTGTGGTTGCACCCAAGCCCAAGTTCAACCCGTACAAGCAGCCAGGAGACCCCGCCCACCTTGATGCTGGAGGTAGGAAGAGAGTCGGTCTCTGTTCACCACAGAGCCACAACACACCTGCCTTTCATCCGAGCGCAGGTGACACTGTCCACGCGCTGGCTCAGGAACACGCGTGTATGGCCTGGCCAGGAACACGTGTGTTCGGCCTGGCTAGGAACACGCGTGTTCGGCCTGGCTAGGAACACGCGTGTTCGGCCTGGCTACGAACACGCGTGTTCCTGAGCCAGGGTGTGTATCTTCAGTCCAGCCAGGATGCGTCTGGGTTGGGACTTGTTCACAGCGATGAGTTCACTATATAAAGATTCCCCCGAAAACTCTTTGAAAACGCTTAAAAGTCACAGTAAATACCACAAGAATAATGTAGCTGGTAATTATTTATTGACTTCCAGCAAGCATAGGCCACTCTGTCTCTCAGAGGAAGGGGTTCAACCCCTCTTGTTATGGTACAATAATAACTAATTCATTTTTCTGTTGTTAAATTATCCATACACAGCCAAACACTGGCAGTTTTAGATTCAGAAATACCTTTGTAAGCTCAGATGGTATCCTCATCAACTGCTTTGCAGTATGGTCATTTGCTAATTTTCTTTTAGAGGGTATTAGGAGGTATTTGTTAAAGTAATAAGTGTTCTTTCACCCGCCTAATTGGCCGATAGCAGTTCTATTCTACACGGGTTTCCATAGTTACTGTGTGAATTTTTTTTCCGTCCTAAAAAGCCTACTGATAAGAAATATGACTTTAACTTATCTTTGCATTAAAATGGTATTAATTAAGGCTCTCTATTTTGGTATATTTCACAAAGTTAAAATATGAATTCAAGGTCTGTTTTTTTCTGCTCAGCCCTTGGTTCCCTTTGATGGGGAGAGAGTGGGAGATGGAGGGCTTTGTTCATGGAGTAAAGTCATGGAAGTGGGGGGAGATTTAAATAAAGTCTTGCATAAAGGGAGTGAAGCTAATCACCACAGACTGGGCCGGCAGCGAGCAAGATGTTTCCACAGAAAAGACACACTGTTTACCCTACCACACGTTCCAACCACCAACTTTATCTTTCACCAGCTGGCTCAGTCTTCAGTCCAACAGAAAAGAAAACAGTCTTCTCTCCCACCCGATCCCCCCCCCCCTCCCCTCCCTCCTAGATGTTATTTTTCACAGAATACAAACCTGCCCCTCTGATTTAATACGAGTGTTTCTGCCTCCAGCTATCATGTTCCAACACCACAGGTAACATGGAGTTTGTCACCTTGTCTTCAGTCCACTTCACAACTTTATTGTTTGTCTGAGTAACCAGTCAAGTCCGTCTCTACAAGGCTGATGACACACAGCTCAGCAGTGGGCTAATTCACTTTGCTTTCAGATAGATTAAGGATGCTGTCCCACATCAAGGGCATCTCCAGAGGAACAAACACAAAATGTGAGATAAAACTTAAACGACAAAGCTCTCCCAGGACCTGTGGATAAGATGTTCTGTGTTAATGTGAGGATAATGAGGTCTGGAAAGTAACTCTTGATGCAGGACTGCAGAGGGAAGTGCCTGTATTTTGCTTCGAATCAGTCAGAACTGTCAAATGGCCAAATTGATCTTTTTTTTCTTTTTTTTGTAGAACAAAATGAGAATCCAAAACTGGTTTAGTTCGTGTGAAAACTTGTCAATAAACCTGTTTCTGTCTCTGCTATGATACAGTGTTAGTTACCAGCAACTGTAAAAGTGCTACTGGAAAAGTGTGACAGTCTATCATAATCATCAGATAAAATATGCAAAACAAGGTTTTTTTCCCCCCTTTTGTTACAGTAAGTTGCTAACGACCTGAAATAGACAAGACAGTCAGTTGAAACTGAGAAGGGGGAGACCAAAAACAGGAAGTACAAAACATAATGAAAAGCACAAAAGTACCTGCTTTCCATTGTTTCCACACGCAGCAGCTGTCAGTCCATGTCAGAGGATGAACACAGACACACAGAGCTCTCTGTTACTTACTACATCATCTATATCTGAAGGGACAGCTAAAACAAAGCTAGTTTGATTCAAATAAAAACATGTAACATATTTGACTGGTACTGAAGTGGACCTGTCTTAAGCTGCAGATGATCTCTGATGTGTGGGAACTGAGCCCTCAGGGGACAGAGGTTACAAAACACAGAAAACAGTTATGACATTGGGCCAAAGAAAAAAAATTATTTTCGACATGAGACCTTTTGTCCGGAGAGACTTGTGGTGTGATCGGCTGCCTCTTTGCCCTCAGCTAGCTTCCTGAGTGAAACACGTCTGTTCAAATACGACAAACGCCCTCCATCACCTCTGCACTCTGGGACCCTTTCTCTGTTCCTGAAAGTAAAAGAAAATAAAAACCTGTATAAAACTAAGATTGTTTTCTGTCGGTTAAGTTTGACTCGCGTCTTAAAAAGCCAGGGTGCTACTGTGTCGTCTGTTGAGAGGAAGAGGTTGAAAGTGAGACGTCCGACATTTGAAGTGACCTGAACGGGTTCTGGTTTACATGCAACGCATGTGTTCAGTCATGTCAAACAGCATTCACAGATCAGATCAGATGACATGAAGTTTTTTTTCTTCCTTTTTTTACATACATGGTTTATAAATCATGGGTTATGTAAGCTTTAATAAACTTACATGAACCATAAAGTAGGCTTAACATTTTTTTTAAAGAACTTTGTGCATTTTATTTTCTGACATATTAAAACCCTCAGCAAGATATTTACTGTGAAGAGGCCCACTTGTAGAGGCCTCAGAGGCCCACTTATAGAGGCCTCAGAGGGCCCGCTTGTAGAGGCCTCAGAGGCCCTGCTTGTAGAGGCCTCAGAGGGCCCTCTTGTGGAGGCCTCAGAGGCCCTGCTTGTAGAGGCCCCAGAGGCTCTGCTTGTAGAGGCCCCAGAGGGCCCGCTTGTAGAGGCCTCAGAGGCCCTGCTTGTAGAGGCCTCAGAGGGCCCACTTGTAGAGGCCTCAAAAAGGTGCTTAAGCCAGTGAGGCTTTTATCATTCATCCGAGTGTTCTCAGTAGAGTGTCTCAGACACAGGTAGCCTGAACAGAGCATCTTCTGCCCTCTGTGTCCTTCAGCAGTCTGGACAGAGCATCTCCTGCCCTCTGTGTCCTTCAGCAGTCTGGACAGAGCATCTCTTACCCTCTGTGTCCTTCAGCAGTCTGGACAGAGCATCTCCTGGCCTCTGTGTCCTTCAGCAGTCTGGACAGAGCATCTCCTGGCCTCTGTGTCCTTCAGCAGTCTGGACAGAGCATCACCTCTGTGTCCTTCAGCAGTCTGGACAGAGCATCTCTTACCCTCTGTGTCCTTCAGCAGTCTGGACAGAGCATCTCTTACCCTCTGTGTCTGTCGGCTGCTTGCTTCTTCATGTCCCTGGCTGCAGGATTTGGTATTTTCCAGGTCCTTCAGGGTTTACTTGATGATTACAGCAGACTTGTAATCCCAAAAAAACTCATTTTGTGACATTTAATCCAGACTCGTTGCTGCTGTCTTTTAACATTTTTTTTAACTCTCAACTGTCTGTGAATTAAGAGGATTACATGATAAAATATTTTGGTGGCCACTTCAAAATTTAGTGAATAAGCAAATTGATTACTGCTGTACATAGAATAAACTGTAGTTTATTATGGTCCAAAACTATTGTTGCCCAATCATGTCTACCCATAATACTCTCCATTGTGACTTTAATTTGCAGAACAGTAGTTATATTTATAAATAAAAGGTGTAATTTGATTAATATTTCTAGAAGCTTGTGAAATTGGATTTTTGGTGGTTTATTAAGATCATAGGGAAGAACAATGATTGGATCAGTTATAAAACTATGCAAAACAAACAAAAAAAGTTTTTAAGATGGTGTTATTAGTAAATCTATAGATTGTCTTTAAGATATACTTCCAAGATAGTATTTCTAATAATGATAATAATGACATAATAATAATAATAATAATAATACTATTGAGGTGTATTATTATGATTGTTCATACTATACTCTTGTTATAATTTTTGCCTCTGAACAGCCATACAAACCAAACCTACTCCAGACGTCTTGCTGCTCATCAGATGATAAGGAGTCTTTATGAACAGATTATCCTCTTTTGTTTAGGTCTGTAGCACATTTTGGGTCTGTCCGATATAAAACAGTGGATTAGCATAAATGCAAATTAGGGACAATTCATTTTTGTCAGAGCAGGGCTTGCGTATCCTTTGTTCTGGAGGGACCGTGTTTTGGAGGGTGACTAGGGCAGTCTGGTGCTCTGTTTACTGTCTCTGTAGCTGGGACAGGGTAGGACAGGGTAGGACAGGGTAGGACAGGGTTGGACAGGGTAGGCCAGGGTAGGACAGGGTAGAGCAGGGTTGGACAGGGTAGGCCAGGGTAGAGCAGGGTAGGACAGGGTAGGCCAGGGTAGGACAGGGTAGGCCAGGGTAGGACAGGGTAGAGTAGGGTAGGCCAGGGTAGGCCAGGGTAGGCCAGGGTAGGACAGGGTAGAGCAGGGTAGGACAGGGTAGAGTAGGGTAGGCCAGGGTAGGCCAGGGTAGGACAGGGTAGGACAGGGTAGAGCAGGGTAGGACAGGGTAGAGCAGGGTTGGACAGGGTAGGCCAGGGTAGAGCAGGGTAGGCCAGGGTAGGACAGGGTAGAGCAGGGTAGGACAGGGTAGGACAGGGTAGAGTAGGGTAGAGCAGGGTAGGCCAGGGTAGGACAGGGTAGAGCAGGGTAGGACAGGGTAGGACAGGGTAGAGTAGGGTAGGCCAGGGTAGGCCAGGGTAGGCCAGGGTAGGACAGGGTAGGACAGGGTAGAGCAGGGTAGGACAGGGTAGAGTAGGGTAGGCCAGGGTAGGACAGGGTAGAGTAGGGTTGGACAGGGTAGAGCAGGGTTGGACAGGGTAGAGCAGGGTTGGACAGGGTAGAGCAGGGTTGGACAGGGTAGAGCAGGGTAGGACAGGGTAGAGCAGGGTAGGACAGGGTAGAGCAGGGTCAGTGGGGCTTGTTCCTTCTAGAAGTGTTACTGGTCTAACCTGTCCTGGGTAAACCCTCTTGGCAGGCATCAGACAACACTTACAGCCCATCAGGTTTCCAAGACTGGTAAGGAGATGGGATACCAGCCTGGATGCAGGTCAGACACAAATGGTTGACACACACACAGGAGAAACCCTGGAGAGGAGAACAAACTCATTCACCATCAGTGGTTATCTTCATTCAGCATCAGAAACAAACAATCAGATGATGTTCAAAATGTAAAATAAGCATCTTAGATCACGCTGTATTTGATTCCAACTATATTCATCTTTATTTATATCTGAAATTGAAGTCGTTGATTCTCACCGATGCCCTTTACGGTAGGTCTCTGTTTCTGGACAGCTGTCTGCTCAGATCAGGGCAGGGGGTAATTACTGTCAGGTGCCTGAGGTGCTGATGATCATGCTCTGTGATGTCACACTGGAAGATCACTTTGAGGAGACCCTTATATGAGCTTGTCGACCCAGCAAAGAGTTCAGGATTAACTCTAAACCCTTCATCTTGGCAAGTTCCCAAGATGTAAACATACATGTCTGTTCATGGAAGCATTAAAGCTGTGTCTTCCAACATGTCAAACTGGAAATCACCAAATGTTGTTTGAGTTTCAGCGGTTTAAGAAAAACATGTAATCTTGATGTTCGTTAGGAAGTTTTCGAATCATCAAAAAGATTTTGCTGCGGGAAATCTCCTGTTTAATGTGAATTTGCCCAAATGTGGACATATGGTATGGCATACTACGCGACGACAAGTCTTGTTGTCAATATGTGTCACTGTAAAATATAAATCTCAAAAACAGGGTCAGATTTAAGATATTAATTTGAGCTAAGATGGTATAACATTGTGGACTGTCTCTTACTGTGTCAGGGATGATGAGGAATGTTACATTCTAGAACACGATCCTCCCAAATTTTCCAACCAGATGTCTCTCCAACACCTCCAAAACCACGCAACTTCTGAAACAACCATAGATGGACATAAACTGTCCAGAGTGTCGCCATCTGAGTATATACTGCTTGCTATTATTACAGTGTTATCCTACCATGTCTGGACTCTGATTATCGTGTTACAGTGGTTTTACACAGCAGGATAATCTCAGTTAAGGTTGAAGACGTGTCAGAAACGATTCCAGACACACACAAAAAAACCCATCCCTGTTCTCCCATTCTTCCCATGAGCCCACTAATTGTGTGCTCAGAGCGATTGCAAAAGTATCAAACATCTGTATAAGCTGTTTTTATTTCTCCCTGCTTGGCTGCCCAAGAGGCAAACTAACTACCGGTTGTTATGTCAGAGTCCCCTTACGAGTACTGCCAGGAGAATTGACAGGAAACCCACCGGTGAGAGGCATCGTGTCCCTATAGAAACCTCAGGCTCCAGCTGCCTGTACGAACTGTACGAAGATCACTTCATCTAAGTGGAGCACAAGGCCTCCGACATGCAGATATGCTGCTGAAACGTGTGGAGCACATGGGGGTTTAAGTGTGGGGGTGTTGCAGTTAGCGGTGCTCATCTTGATCCTCATTAAAGGGGTTGATAACAGCATGCTAAGGGTTTTTTGGTCGCCTTTTTCTGTCTCTATTTCCCCGTTTGAGAATTCACAACTGAACTGGAGGGTGGGGGTAGGGGAGGGGGAGGGGAGGGGTTGGGGGAGGGAGGGGAGGGGTGGGCCAACGGGAGGGGAGGGGATGGGCTAGGGGTGGGAGTGGAAGGAGGAGGGGAAGGGGTGGGTGTAATGGAGTAGGTATTTATGACCATGCTTTGCAGATGTAAGAGAAGTTGGAAAGTCATGCCAGAAGTTTCCTGGTGGGGCGTCTGGTGTCCTGATTTGCTCACCTGCTCATGGCGCATGCACGCAGCACACACACACAACCACACACAACACACACCAATACTCTAACTATCACCTAAACAAACAACCACTCACAATACACACACATACACACATAACACAACTACACACACGCCGCACCACGCACGACGCAACACACACAAAACCAACATAGGTTACCTAAACGACCACACACACCATACATACATACACACACCCAACACACACATCAACACACTACACACACACACACACACACATACACACACACGCTAACTACACACTCACTACACCTACAACACTCACAACATAACTCGTGCCAACAATCATAACTATCTAACATATTCACACACATATAACATGCGCGACACACTTATACACAACCACACACACACAATTGTACAACACTAAACTCTTCACACACAGACAATTATTAAACCACAGACACACTTATACACACACAGACACACTTATACACACACAGACACACTTATATACACACACACACACACACACGTGTCCAAAGACGCCCTCTGCCTCGCTGGTTAGATTGCAATTTTTATTTCCAGCTGCTGAAAACCTTGAGGTTTATGTCCACATCTCTTATACTGTCAAGATCTAACACATTACAGACTACTTCCTACTTCCTGTTTCTGGGTTTAGGAGCTAACCAATCTACAGACATACCTTCCTTCTTCCTGTTCTGGTTATAGAGAGCTACCACATCTACAGACATACTTCCTGTTCTGGTTATAGAGAGCTACCACATCTACAGACATACTTCCTACTTCCTGTTCTGGTTATAGAGAGCTACCACATCTACAGACATACTTCCTGTTCTGGTTATAGAGAGCTACCACATCTACAGACATACTCACTTCCTGTTCTGGTTATAGAGAGCTACCACATCTACAGACATACTTACTGTTCTGGTTATGGAGAGCTACCACATCTACAGACATACTCACTTCCTGTTCTGGTTATAGAGAGCTACCACATCTACAGACATACTTCCTGTTCTGGTTATAGAGCTACCACATCTACAGACATACTTCCTACTTCCTGTTCTGGTTATAGAGATCTACCACATCTACAGACATACTCACTTCCTGTTCTGGCTGTAGAGAGCTACCACATCTCAAGTTCAAGTTCAAGTTGTGCTTTATTGTCATTCCGCTACATGCGGGGGCATACAGTGGAACGAAATGTCGTGCCTCACAGAGCCACGGTGCTACAGAAGTACAGACATACAACAGTACAGGCAAACAACAATCAATTTAAATTAAATAGCAGGAACACAGACATCTACAGACATACTTCCTGTTCTGGTTATAGAGAGCTACCACATCTACAGACACACTTCCTTCTTCCTGTTCTGGTTATAGAGAGCTACCACATCTACAGACACACTTCTTACTTCCTGTTCTGACAGTCGAAATCTACCTGACCTGCCTTGACCACTGCCACACCTGTGTATAGTCCAGTGTTATCCATCCCCTGTTTATACGTAAAGTCATGTC
The DNA here is from genome assembly GCA_036571765.1 of Plecoglossus altivelis. Lineage (NCBI taxonomy): Eukaryota > Metazoa > Chordata > Actinopteri > Osmeriformes > Plecoglossidae > Plecoglossus > Plecoglossus altivelis. Next base: position 798,622 of record BROE01000028.1, read on the forward strand.
GGGATTGTGTTTAAAGTCATCACCTCTTCACGATGTGTGTTTCTTTCACCAAAGACAATAGTTTAATCCTCCTTTTATGCCGTTAAATCTTAAACTGCTTAAATCGTCGGAAGCCAATTCGGTCTGCTCCGTTTCACTTGCAGAAGTGCATCCCTAAGGACCTCAAACCCAACCACTGCATTCTCTACCAAATGAAGTCATAAATCTCTCTTGTATGTATCACTGCTAATTAGGAGCATGGCTCAGCTACTCTGCTGTAAAGGAAGGTAGGACCGGATTGCTCCGTAATTAAGTCAATGCACTGCGCTCTCAACCTCTCTGCCACAGCATACTTGGAAGAGCCTACAGAGAGATAAACCAAGCAAAATGACACTCTGGTCATAAACTCCATCCTGTCTGAAGAGGATTATCATTTGCCCCGTTTTTTTATGCCACTGTAGTATATTCATTTCTTATTTTCCAAATAGAGCGATTTTATTTTAAGCCTCGGATTAGTTGCTACTACGAATTTGCTTTTCAGATTACAGATTTCCTCTAAAGACGAGGAAATGGCGAAGGAACACAGATTCCTAGTGACTCAGCTCTGGGTAGGACTGTGGCCCTGTGGCCCTTCACGATGCCCACAGTGTCACAGAGGGGCCTGTCTTTATGTTTCCACAAAAAAATTAAATTGTCCTCCCCCTACACACACACACACACACACACACACACACACACACAGACACACACACACACTGTTTTAATGTACTAAATCGTCATTCATGTCCGTGTGCTCTGTCATTTAAAAAAGCGTTCCCACAAATCTCCACCCTCAAAGTGACCTGACCCAACTGCTTATCTTTCTTTGTTATTGATAGATTTCCAGTTTCCAGCACTATAACAAACCTTGAAGTGCAAGACCCTCTCCCACACCTCTTTATTTACCTCAGTGCCTCAGGTTCTGGCAACGTGGCAACACAGCAGTTCAGCTCCTCAACTTCTCAGAGATAGAATACCGTACCTGTTTCTTAAAACACCTTCTGTGTTCCTGAATCAGCTTCAGGTTGTGTATTAAATCCCCTGGCTGGTGAGTAGGGCTGGTTAGGACTGTGTGATGGTGGATGGCCAGATGGACGGAGCTGTCAGCGAGATCAACAGCAGACAATCCTGAGCAGATGTGAATTTGTGTAACCAGATGTTGCCTTCTTGTTATCTATGCCCCCATTACTGCCCCCTTAGAATGGAGCCATCTAACCTCAACACACAACACTGCCTTACGGACCTCGGAGAGAGCGCATTTCAGCTGGATTTTGACAAGCTTGTTTCAAACTTCTGACATAAGTTGCGGTGAAAAACAGCAGAAGACGATATAGAAACAGCCCACCTTTCCTGTACGACTTTAATCTTCTCTTTTGTCGGACACCTTGTTTTATTAAGACTACATCGTTTTTCCAGAGGTCGTTTCTTAAGTTTAAACCAAACAAGTCAAAATCAGATCCCTATCTCCTCAGACTTTGTTGTTTGCACGTGTGCAGAAGTATCTTAGTTACTCTGCAAATATGTTTAATCTTCTCACTGTTACCCAGCAGGATCCCATCCTTAGTCCTTTATCATCTGTAGAACAACACTCATGTTCCTGATAACCAATTATACCTCTTATGGCCTCTCAAATAACTTTAATTACTGATTAGGATTCCTTGTTCGCAAAGCAGCTACTTGAGAGTAATTGCTCAATAAAGAAAAGGGAAGTTGGTGTATTAAGTAGGTGTTCCTGCTGCTTGGCTCATTATTGCTTGCTGGGAGCTTTCGTCTCCCTGTCGGCACAAATGGAAGTGACTTGATTCACAGCACAGCAGCTCTGGTAGCCTAGACAGGCTCAGCCCAGCTCAAACACAACAAACTTTTATTGTACAAGAGCAGCTTTTTGCACGGGGTTCGTTAAGGAACATTTATAAGGTTTGTTTGAGGGGGTTTGGAACATAACACTTCACATGCTTTTTTAATGCATGATTGTTTTGATATGAAATCTGTACTTTCTACTTGTATTTTAGCTTGTGACTTTACCCGTCATCTGCATTTGGTGGCGTTATCAATGTTATTTCTTGGCATTGTGCATCTCTTTTCATTTCCCAGCTATCACACTCAACGAATGTCAGCTAGTCTACCAAGCTACCTTGAAGCAAAGGCAGATGGTAACAAGTCAAAAGAAACCATGTCTCAAAAGGTTTACAAAATATTTTCCGAGGAATGTTTTCAAAAGTTTTTTCAAATTTGGAAAACTTGTTGGGGGGGAAAACCCCCAGTTTTGAATAAGATATTTATTCGATTTCGAAAAAGCTTTTGTATAAAATTGAGGGAGTTAGCGATTGAGGTGACTGAGAGTGGAGACGTTTCTGACCAGA
>BROE01000028.1:808478-810978 GCA_036571765.1 Plecoglossus altivelis
GGGGGGGGGTGAGGGAGAGGGGAGGGGGGGAGCGGGGGGTGGGGGATCAATAAACAGCATCATTGAGATTGTTGCATCATCTCTCCTGCCAAATCCAGGATGAGTTATTGAGACAGACAGTCTCGGGAACTCAGAGCAGATAGACAAATCCTGTCCTGGTGGACAGATCCTGACCTGTTATACAGACAGACAGACAGACAGACAGACCCTGTATGGTTGAAGCCACTGTAGAACCATGTGTTAGAGTGTCTGAATAAGCCAGCGTGAGGCCCAGGCAGACTGTGTGTCTGACCCTCTGTCCTGCTCTATGGAGGCCCAGGCAGACTGTGTGTCTGACCCTCTGTGCTGCTCTATGGAGGCCCAGGCAGACTGTGTGTCCGACCCTCTGTGCTGCTCTCTCCTGCTGATGGGAAGTGTTAGCAGGGCTTTTTAAGGTCAAGTTGAAATATGCTCACAGGAATCTTAACACTATCGTGAGACTACTGGGAAAATCAGACAAAGGCAATGTATTCATGGTTGTGTGTGTGTGTGTGTGTCTGTGCGTGCGTGTGTGTGTATGTGTGCGTGTGTGTGTGACAGATCAAGGGACAGGAGAAAACCTTGGAGCAGAGGCGTTCCAGTCTTGACGCTGAGATAGATTCTCTCACCAGCATCTTGGCTGACCTGGAGAGCAGCTCTCCTTACAAGCCTCGCAACACACAGGTAAGACTGCACCTCCTCCACCTGCACCTCCTGCACCTGCACCTCCTCCACCTGCACCTCCTCCACCTGCACCTCCTCCACCTGCACCTCCTCCACCTGCACCTCCTGCACCTGCACCTCCTCCATCTACACCTCCTCACCCCACAACACACAGGTAGAACTCCACCCGTGCAGTGATGTAGCATAGATGCCTATGTGGAACTAAAGGTTTTGAGACACAAAGGAAACTCCTGCATAAACTAGATGAACTGAGATCTCCAGAAGCTGAACAGAGAAGTTCTCTCCAGGGTAGTCTGTCGGGTAGTTCTGTGTTGGTGTAGACCAGGCAAAGTTTCAGCAGAGACTGGGTAGTTCTGTGTTGGTGTAGACCAGGCAAAGTTTCAGCACTGCAAAGGAGACAGTATTGTTGTAAAAAAAGACATTTATATCAAATCGCTCATTTTCCACTCAGGCACATTCTGTTAAGTGTGAGGCAGTCATGATACACTGAGTCTTGACCTATATCATAAATCGATAGGAAACGATTTATTAAGAGCAATTTAGAAGAAAAAAATTTGAAGCCTTGGGCATTCAACTAAATTATTTGACACACAATTAATGTAGGACAGGGAATATAAAAAAGGAACCATTTGTGTTTAAATCAGGCTGAGAGTGCTATGGTACTATAGCAGGACTCAGAATTCGCACCATGAACTTTGTGTACCACTGAGGTAACAGCACGCAACACAAATACACAAACACTGTTGAACCTCTGGAACTGACCACTGCGTGTGCATCTGCACAACATGAACTACACACAACCATCCATCAAATCAAACTTTATTAATACGGCCCTTTTGAAAAACTTTATTAATACGGCCCTTTTTAACAAGCAACGCCACAAAGAGCTTCACAGATTGAACTGCACTTAAACTCAAACCCCCAAGGAGGAGAGAGTGAAGGGCACTCCTGTAGGCTGTGGATGCAGGATTCAGGGCCCTCCAGTGGGCTGTGGAGGCAGGATGATGGGCCCTCCAGTGGGCTGTGGATGCAGGGTAAAGGCCCCTCCAGTGGGCCAGATGGTTGACCATCCTCCCCTGCCCTTGGTCCTCACTGGGCCTGTCACCATGCTCACCTGGGGTAACTCTTACCTTGACTTTCCCTCACCTGGGGCAACTCTTACCTGGGGCACCCCTTACCTGGGGTAACTTGTATCTGGGGCACTCCTCACCTGGGGTAACTCTTACCTGGGGAATCTTTTACCTTGGGTACCCCTCACCTGGGGCACCCCTCACCTGGGGTAACTCTTACCTGGGGAATCTTTTACCTTGGGTACCCCTCACCTGGGGTAACTCTTACCTGGGGTAACCTGAGGAGAGGGGAGGGGGCAGGAGAGGGGGAACGCGGGGAGGAAAGGAGGCAGGGAGGGAAGGGGGGCAGGGGGAGGGGGCAGCAGCAGGGGGGGCAGAGGGGAGGGGCAGGAGAGGGGGAGGGGGCAGGAAAAGGGGCAGCAGAGGGGGAAGGGGCAGTAGAGGGGGCGGGGGCAACCTCTCTGACCGAAGGTGTTAAGCGTTTAGCTTACAGTATTTAGCAGTACGGCCAGCATGAGCATGTTGTACACAGACTGAAACACTGAACATCTCAATTTGGTTGTGTTGGATAGAGATTCTCACATCTCTCTTTCTCTCTGTCACTGTGTTGTACTCTGTCTACCTCACACACACACACACACACACACACACACACACACACACACACACACACACACACACACACACACACACTATAACACAGGGATACATACAAGACATGCACACAC